>JAACNH010000415.1:175331-224303 GCA_019447015.1 Hymenochirus boettgeri
GTAGATAGAGCTAGAGATAGATAGATAGAAGTAGGTAGATAGAGCTAAAGATCGATAGATAGAAGTAGGTAGATAGAGAGCTAGCGATAGATAGTTAGATGATAGATAGACAGAAGTAGGTAGATAGAGAGCTAGAGATAGACAGAGAGATAGATAGATTGAATTAGGTAATAGAGCTAGAGATGATAGATAGAAGTAGGTAGATAGAGCTAAAGATCGATAGATATAGATAGTAGATAATAGCTAGCGATAGATAGTTAGATGATGATAACGAAGTAGGTAGATAAGAGCTAGTGAGAGATAGATAATATAAAGATAGATAATTAGATGATGATATATGTGGTGTAGGAGCTAGTAGAGAGATGTGATAGATATATCATAGATAATTTTAATATATGATAGTATAGATGATAGAAGTAGGTAGCAGAGCTAGTGTGATAGATGAAGTGGTAATAGAATCTAGAGATAGATGATAGAATTAGGTAGATAGAGAGCTAGTGATAGATAGATAATAGAAAGATAGATAGTTAGATAGATGATAGATGTAGTAGAGAGCTAGTGATTGATAGATGATAGATAGATAATAGATGATAGATAGTTAGATAGATGATAGGTAACAGATAAGTAGGTAGACAGAAGAGCTAGAGATAGATAGAAGTAGGTATATAGAGCTAGAGATATAGATAGATAGAAGTAGGTATATAGAGCTAGAGATAGATAGATAATAGAAGTAGTAGATAGAGCTAGAGATGATAGATAGAAGTGTGATAGAGAGCTAGTGATACATAGATAATAATGATAGTTAGATAGCTGTAGGTAGATAGAGAGCTAGTGATAGATGAGATGATAGATAGATAATAGATAGATAATTGAATTAGGTAGACAGAGAGCTAGAGATAGATAGTTAGATTGAAGTAGGTAGATATAGACTAGTGATATAGATAATAGATAGATAGAGAGATAGATAGTTAGATGATAGATAGAAGTAGGTAGATATAAAGCTAGTGATAGTTAGATGATGATGTAGGTAGATAAAGAGCTAGTGATGATAGATGATGATGAATAATGATTGATAGATGATAAAGTAGATAGACAGAGAGCTAGAGCTAGATAGATAGATAATAATAGATAGATTGAAGTAGGTAGATAGAGAGCTAGCGATAGATAATAGATGTTAGATGATAAGACAGAAGTAGGTAGATAGAGAGCTAGTGATGATAGATAGTATATAGATAGATTATATAATAGATAGATGTTAGAAGTAGGTAGATAGTGACTGTGATAGATGATAGATAGATAATAATAGATAGATAGATGATAGATAGATAGATATATAGATAATGATAGAAGTAGGTAGATAGAGAGCTAGTGATAGACGATGATAGATAAAGATATAGTTAGATAATGATATAGAATATGGTAGATAAGAGCTAGTGATCGATAAAGATAGATGATATGATAGATGAAGATATAGATCATAGATATATGTTAGATAGATGATAGAATATAATATATAGATAGTTTAGATAGATGATAGATATAAGTATGGTAGATAGAGAGCTAGTGATAGACAGTAGATAGATGATAGATAGATAATAGATGATAGAAGTAGTGTGTAGGGTAGTAGATAGTGTAGACAAGGAGGTAGATAGTGAGCTAGTGATAGATAGTTAGATAGAGATAGATGAAAGATAGTGATAATAGATAGATAGATAATAGATAAATAGGTAGATAGTGAGCTAGTGATAGACAGACAGTACTGCACTGTATGGGTAAAGACCCAGATAAGTCTCCAATAAGTAAAGCACTAGGTTTGTACATCCCACGATGAATGATACAAAGTAGAACCTTTATTGTACTATTATAATACATACACAAGTATAAAGATAATTCCCACATCCCAATGCAAACTAAACCCCCTGCTAGATATAAATTGTGTAATGGACTTTCTATCTTCATTACCAGTCCCCAGTGATGTCTTTGTTAAATAGCTAAGGCTGGGTACACTCGGGCATATTTTTTGGCCCAATCGACAGTACCACTGTGTTTGGCCGATTGGGCCAATAATCGTGTGCTGCTTTTGGCTGCAGCCGCGAGCGATGACAATCAATCCGACCGGGACAAAAGGACACGTCGTCAATCCACAGCCAATCGTGCTGTTCCCGTGACCAAGCTCAGTCAGGATAATAGCTCTTGGGGCCTATTTATAAAAATCGTTATCGTAAAATACCGATCGTTATCGTAAAATAACGACCGGGTTTTTACCGATAACGACCGTTATTTACCGATAACGACCGTTATTTACCGATATCGTTAATACCGGTCGTTATCGTAAATACCGTCGTTATTACCGATAACGGTCGTTATTTACCGGTCGTATCGGAATAAAACGACCGTTATCGTAGTAACGACGCCGTTATCGTAATAACGACCGTTATCGGTAAATAACGGTCGTTATCGGTAAAAACCCGGTCGTTATTTTACGATAACGATCGGTATTTTACGATAACGATAACGATTTTTTATAAATAGGGCCCTTGGTGTGCATTTATACTAGTACAATGGAGGTTCTATTTTCTATATTCCATCGTGGGATGTACAAACCCTAGTGCTTTACTTATTGGAGACTTATCTGGGTTCTTTACCCAGGCGGTGCAGTACTGTTATTGTATTGTCCTGTTTAGCACGGCTTTAAAAAAGCTTTATAGAGCTGTGCACGCTGAGGTGTGTGGTTAAGATAGAGAGATTGATGAGTAGGTAGATAGATTAGGTGGTAGTGAGATGGATGATATAGATGGATATTAGTGATATGGTAGGTGGTCGAGTTTGTGTCTCTCTGATAGGTGATAGGTCTGATAGATATGATGATAGATATTAGCGAGTTAGATAGATAGATAATAGATGATAGAGACGAGGAGAGATAGATGATAATCGCTAGATAGATAGCTAGAGTTGTAGATGTGTCGATGATATGATGTAGATGTAGGATGAATAGATGCTCGCTCGCCGCGTTCGCTCCTCGCTGCTCGCTCTCGCTGCTCACTCGCTCGCTCGCTGCTCTCTCGCCGCGCTCGCGTTCGCTCGCTGCTCGCGCGTCGCTCGCTCGCTCGCTGCTCGCTCGCTCGCTTGTGGCTGGCTCGCTCGCTCGCTGCTCCCTCGCTCGCTTGTGGCTGCTCGCTCGCTCCTCTCTGCCTCGCCTCGCTGTCTCGCTCGCTCTCCGCTCGCTCTCGCTGCTCGCTCGCCGCGTTCGCTCGTGCTCGCCCCCGCGTCGGCTCGCCTCGCTCCCTCGCTCGCTGCTGTCGCTCGCTCCCGCTCGCGCTCGCTCGCTCGCTCGCTGCTCGTTCTCTGCTCGCTCGTCGCTCGCTTCGTCGCTCGCTCTCTCTGCTCGCTCGCTCGCCGCGTTCGCTCGCTGCTCGCGCGTCGGCTCGCTCGCTCTCGGTCGCTCGCTCTCGGTCGCTCGCTCGCTCGCTCGCTCTCGCCTCCCACTCATCGTGTCGCTGCTCGCTCTCCGTCGCTCCCGTCGCTCGCTCGCTCTCGTCTCGCTCGCTCTCTCCCGGGTCGCTCGCTCGCTCGTCTCGCTCGCTCGCTCAGTCGTCGCTGCTCGCTCGTTTCCGCTCGCTCGCTCGGCTCGTCTCTCGCTCGCTCGCTCGTTCGCTCTGCTCGCCTCGCTCTGCGGCTCGCTCGCTCGCTCGGCGGTCGCTCGCTCTCTCGCTCGCTCGTTCGCTCGCTCGCTCGTCGTCGCTCGTCGGCTCGCTCGCTCGTTGTCGCTCGCTCTCTCGCTCGCGTTCTCGTCGCCTCGGCGGTCGCTCTCTCGTCGCTCGCTCGCTCGCTCGGCGCTCGCTCGCTCTTCGCTCGCTCCTCGCGGTCGCCTCGCTCGTTCGCTCGCTCGCTCGGCGGTCCCTCGCTCGTCGCTCGTCGCTCGCGCGTCGCTCGCTCGCTGCTGTTGCTCGCTCGCTCGGCGTCGCTCGCTCGCTCGCCTCGCTCGTTCGCTCGCTCGCTCGCGTCGCTCGCTCGTTCGCTCGCTCGCTCGGCGGTCGCTCGCTCGCTCGCTCGTTTTTCGCTCGCTCTCTCGGCGGTGCTCGCTCGCTCGCTCTCTCGCCGCCGCTCCTGCCCGCTCGCTCCTCGCTCGGTCCTCGCCTCGCTCTTCGCGCGCGTCCTCGCTCGCTCGCTCGCTCGCTGCCGCTCGCTCGCTCCCGCGCTCCTCACGCTTCTCGCTGCTCGTTTCGCTCGCTCGCTCGCTCGCCGCCGCCGCCGCTCGCTCGTTCGCTCGCTCGTCGCGGTCGCTCGCTTCGTTCGCTGCTCGGCGGTCCTCGCTGCGTCGCTCGTGATGCGTCCTGCTTCGCTCGCTCCTGCTGTCGCTCGTGCTCGTCGCATCGCTCTCGCTCGCTCGTCGCTGCTCGCTCTGCGGCCCGCTCTCTCTCGCTCGCTCGCGCGCTCGCTCGCTCGCTGCTCGCTCCGCTGCCTGCTCGCTCGTTCGCTCGCTCTCCCCGCTGCCGCTCCCCTCTGCTCGCTCGCTGCTCGCTGTGCTGCTACATGCTCGTGCTGTAGCTCGTTGGTTACGTGATGCAGATCGATAGATAGTTAGCATGGCCGACAGCGAGTATGGTCTTTACACCAAACGCAGTCCAACTTCTATTTATTAGTGGAGTGAGACAGTTTCCTTTGGGATAATAGCCGAGCGCGTAACAATGATTTGCTATTGCTACTAACCCCGCCCTAGATAGCTGTCAGGCCAACGTGTTCAGCAGAGATCGTACCCAGATATTTACAGCTCTTCTCTCTTCCCCTTCCAACACGCACATAACATGCTGAAGGCTCTCAATAGTGTCCCCTGATCTCCCTGCTACTCAAACAGACTTGCAGGCTGCCGGCAACAGGTACACATTATCATACAGGCATCTCTGGACATTTCCCGGGACTGTATTAATGGAGGACTGCTACTTAAGTCCGGGACTTGGTTAACCCGGGACTGTTGGCATCTATGCTTTATTGATAGGATTGGCACCTGTAGAGATATTAAAGTTATAGACATATTACTAGAAGGAACCCCTTACTACAGACTCCTTATATTCCCAACATCCTTCCATTCACAATACTGTATTTCATTTCACTTTGATCACTTATCTGGTAGGGGTGTTTATACTTCCTCCATCACTTCCTGTTTGATGTTTTTACATACTACTTCCTGTTTTTACTACTAATCAGGTTTATGAGCAAAGAAAGAATAAAGGATCCTGTTTGTAGCATAGTACCTGCCTCCTTCCATTTCCACCATTTTTCTCACCTATGGATTACATTTATTTTCCACACCTGTACATCTTACAATAAGGTGTTTTAAAACAATAAAACCAAGAAATCAGTAATAAGAGGCCTATATTTAATAGATGTTCCCATTCCGAATTCTAAAAACAATAACTGCTGAACCATTACCACCTTATATACTTTATATCACATCCTGTAATCAACTCCTTATATACTTACATCACATCCTGTAATCAACTCCTTATATACTTATATCACATACTGTAAATCAACTCCTTATATACTTATATCACATCCTGTAATCAACTCCTTATATACTTATATCACATCCTGTAATCAACTCCTTATATACTTATAATCACATCCTGTAATCAACTCCTTATATACTTACATCACATCCTGTAATCAACTCCTTATATACTTACATCACATCCTGTCAATCAACTCCTTAATCATCGCTTTATAATCCATCACTGTAATCACCCCTTATATACTTAATCACATCCTGTAATCAACTCCTTATATACTTCAATCACATCCTGTAATCAACTCCTTATCATCTCCTATATCCTACACATCCTGTAATCACACTCCTATATAACTTATATCACATCCTGTAATCAACGCCTTTATACTTATATAGATAGATAGAAGTAGGTAGATAGAGCTAGAGATAGATAGATAGATAGAAGTAGGTAGATAGAGCTAGAGATAGATAGATAGAAGTAGGTAGATAGAGAGCTAGTGATACATAGATAATAGATAGATAGTTAGATAGCTGTAGGTAGATAGAGAGCTAGTGATAGATAGATGATAGATAGATAATAGATAGATAGATTGAATTAGGTAGACAGAGAGCTAGAGATAGATAGTTAGATTGAAGTAGGTAGATATAGAGCTAGTGATAGATAGATAGAGATAAGCGAGTTGATACCAGGATGTGATATAAGTATATAAGGAGTTGATTACAGGAGTGATATAACGTATATAAGGAGTTGATTACAGGGATATAATCATATAAGGAGTTGATTACAGGATTGTATAAGTATAGTAGAGTTGATACAGGATGTGATAAAGTATTAGAGTTGATTACAGATGTGATATAAGTATATAAGGTTGATTACAGGATGTGGATATAAGTATATAAGGAGTTGATTACAGGATGTGATATAAGTATATAAGGAGTTGATTACAGGATGTGATATAAGTATATAAGGAGTTGATTACAGGATGTGATATATATATAGGAGTTGATTACAGGATGTGTATAAGTAGATAAGGATGTTGATTACAGTATGTGATATAAGTATATAAGGATTGATTACAGGATGTGATATAAGTATATAAGGAGTTGATATACAGATGTGATATAAGTATATAAGGAGTTGATTACAGAATGTGATATACGATATAGGTATTGATTCAGATGTGATATAGTATATAAGGATTGATTCAGGATGATATAAGTATATATAAGGAGTTGATTACAGGATGTGATATAATATAATAAGGAGTTGATTACAGGGATAAGTGATTATAAGTATATAAGTATGTTGATACATGATATACAGTATATAAGTTGGATTATAAGATATATGACGGTTGTTATATGGATTAATGTCAGTTATTGTTTTTTAGAATTCGGAATGGGAAACATCTATTAAATATAGGCCTTATTACTGATTTCTTGGTTTTATTGTTTTAAACACCTTTATTGTAAGATGTACAGATGTGGAAATAAATGTAATCCATACGTGTGAGAAAAATGGTGGAAATGGAAGGAGGCAGGTCTATGCTACAACAGGATCCTTTATTCTTTCTTTGCTCCATAACCGATTAGTACTGAAACAGGAAGTAGTATGTAAAACATCAACAGGAAGTGATGGAGGAAGTATAAACCACCCCTACCAGATAAGTGATGAGAGTGAAATGAAATACAGTATTGTGAATGGAAGATGTTGGGAATATTAAGGATGTCTGTAGTAAGGGGATCCTTCTGTAATATGTCTATAACTTTAATATATCTACAGGCAATCCTATCAATAAAGGTGTTATGCAAGGTTTGTATTGATGTTAATTATATTACCAATAAAGTTTCCTGACCCATTTTCTTTTGTATTGAGTGATTACTACTTTATCCTGTTATATATCTGATTTCATTATGGACGAGATTCCCTGTATGGTGGTTTTTCTATTGTAATAGTGTGTGTGAGTTAACTACTTTCACACGGATGATATCCTGGAATTTTTCTGAGCAGTTCTAGATGCGGTAAGTGAATCTACATGTAGCATTTAGTGTCTCTGTTGGCTTTATCCTTATTTCATTATTGTAACATCAGTTCCTTTATCATGTAAGCTGGGTACAAACCATAGTATGATGGAGAGTCGCACTCCAAGGTGAACGATAAGTTTATTGGGGCAAATTAGCACCATTTCAAACGATAAGAACTTTTATTGAATCTCCCTGTATGTCTCTGTGCTAGCTTGTAAATAATAGCTCTTTTTGGAAAGCTGCAAAATTGTATTTCCATTGTTTAATCTTCTTAGCTTGAATGCCATCTTGTGGATTTTGTAAATACTACCCTGAGATTCTATGGACTCTAATGCACTATACTTTCAGAGATTCTATTTTGTACCTTTTTAAAACAAACATTTTAGTATCTCCATGTGGATAATGTATTTATTGGTAAGCTAATTTGCACTAGACACACCCAGGAAGGAGCCTCCCTCTTGGTTGCACTAGATTACATAAATTGATTTGTTGTGCGCACCCATCACCTGATGAAGGGTGTGATGATCAGGAGTGCAATGTAAAACCCCTAGACAATGTCTGAAATTGCACTCCTAATTTCAAATTATTTTACCTTATTGCCATGATCCAGCAGTATGGCGCCCACATTGTTTCCCTGTCATGGGTAATCACAGGGTTAAATTCAAGTTCATTTGTAAGCTCTGCTTCCTTTCCCGTAGCCATTCCCATTTAGTGTTGTTAGCGACCTAGCAAGAGGTCTGAGTTCAAAGGGGCAAGGTGTGAAGTCCCTGTAATATACATACACTGTTACAGGCTAGTAGGCACCAGCTCAGCAGGGAATCTCCTAGTAAGAATTAGCAGAAACCAACTGGCAGATCAGAGGTAATTCATATGCCTTAATAATTCAGGAGTAGAATTATTTCAGGTTTTTCATAAATACCCCAGTTATCCATTAATTATTCTACATTATAGATACCTAATATAATATCATAGCCCGAACCACACTTGGATATTATCCTTCTTAGGCCTACAATATCCCAGATATGTCATATTTGGTCTTATTCTGTTGGGTAAAATTAGTTATGGACCATCATGATATTATTTTGAATGTGACATGTATGGTTCACAGATTATGGACTGGAGGGAATTGGATATTTAAAATTCCCTCCAAAAATAGGAACCAACCTTCAGGGCAGAACCAAGTCCGCCCCTCTAGGGACCAGACCACTCCCATTTTCTGGATAATTGGAATCGGGTCTCAGCTCAGGAGTTCGTCATAACATCTTCAATAACATCTAGCCAACAGGACGGACCGTATTGGCTTACCGCAGGAACTATTATTTGGACTTTTCATATTTGGACTAACAAGTTCTGGACTCTGCTCACGGACATTTCAGATGCCATTTATCCTTAAGTATTCATCTTTATACCATTCTATTCTACCCTCACTTGTGTTACCCGCTTTATGTTCAGTGATTTATTTTCTTTTCTTTACATTTTTATGCACTATTTGTGACAAATTTTATAAATGATATAAAATCATTTATAGGCTATTGCCTATTCTGAGTATATCCCAAAACGACCTGTGTCTTCGAAGTACGCTACTAAGAGAAGTATTGTGTAGGTATATAGGATACTGTATAACTGTGTATAGAATATTAGGGGTGAATAACCAATTTTCTTACGGGTGGTAGAAGTAGGGGTGGCGGATATCCCCATGATATAGGTAACAGGTCATTCCGCTGTTTTCTCGGAATGTGGTGGCAGCGAGTATATTGATATTAATATTGTGTATTATATCGTTTGTTCACTAACCCCACCGTCCGCCTGTCGGTTGCTTGGTTGTGTTTTCCGTAGCAGATAGGTGGATGGGCGTCGCGGCACGGAGGGTTTGTGACAGTATAAATTAGGGGCCATGGCACCACCCATTGTCCCCCATCTTAACATCAAGCCAGGAAATACCAATAGCCAACTGGGAGGACTGTAAATTGGCTACCATATTGGATTAGAACTTGGGTCATTTTTTGGATTACAAAGTTCCCTAAGGACTCTAATCACAGACATAACAGACGCCATTTTCATCCTCTTCCCCATTATCTTTGTGTGCTACCTTATTATTAATCATTTTCTTTACCGGTTTTATATGCTCTAGTGTATACCTTATAATAATAATATCAATCATTTAAATGTCAATTGTCCTGTTCTGAGTACAAAAGAACCTTACTTCTGAAGAACCGTTACGAAGTTGATCCGAGGATAAGCCGAGATACCTATTTTTACCAGAAAATTTGTAAAACTGATTGACTCAAGTATAAGTCAGGGTAGAATTAGTGCCCTTTAAATAGATAGTAGAATTCCCATACATTAATCCCATACAGTAATAGCCAAATCCAGTACCAGTAACCCCCAATTCCTTGGCACTCAGATGTTTGGAAACTACAACTCCCAGCATGCTTTGGTTGCTAGGAGTTTGTCGTTCCTAAACATGTAGAGTGGCAAGATTCAGTAAACTTTTAATTAAGCTTCCCATCATTTACTATTCTCCTGAACTCCATATAGTAAAGGGCCATCTGACCCCCATATAGTAAAGGGCACTCTGAACCATATAGTAAAGGGCCCTCTGACCCCATATAATAAAGGGCACTCTGACCCCCATATAGTAAAGGGCCCTCTGACCACCATATAGTAAAGGGCCCTCTGACCCCCATAGAGTAAAGGGCACTCTGCCCTAGTAAAGGGCCCTCTGACCCCATATAGTAAAGGGCCCTCTGACCCCATATAGTAAAGGGCCCTCTGACCTCCATATAGTAAAGGGTCCTCTGGCCCCCATATAGTAAAGGACTCTCTGACCCAATAGTTAAAAATGTCACCTGAGAGTTGTAGTTTCAAGCTGTCATTTGCACTGACTAGCAGCAGGTTTTTTTGCCCCAAACTGAGGAGACCCATCAGATTTACAGCATCCAATGAGCATGACAGTGCTGTGAGTCCAGCACCAGACTACAGGAAGCAGGAAGTAGTGTTAAGGGCAGATCATCTCCTGTAACTTCTATGCAGTGAAGGAAGTTATTTAACAGCGCCACCTACTGTTACTATGCACAATTGCAGCATTTGGATCTAAATTAGGACTTGACCCGAGTATAAGTCGAGGTTAGGTTTTCAGGCTAACTTAAAGCCTGAAAAATTCGACTTATACTTGAGTATATACGGAACCTTGTAGAATCACTGTATGTCCACGTGTGTATATATTTATATATTGTCATGAACTTACCTGCTGCTCCGATCCCATGCCGCTCCGCCTCCAGTGGGCAGCATCGGAGACATCCTCACATCAGCACTTGAGGGATTCCAAAAGCCAGCGTCCTCCTGAACCCGGCGCCTGATTGTAGCTTTTCGCTACCCCTGGGCTCCATTACCCTGCTACTCACCACTCCTGTATCCAGCAATTTCCTTGCCAGTTCCTCTGAAGTTACTTACCTTGCCAGTTCATGAAAGTTACTTACCTTGCCGGTTCCTGTAAGTTACTTACCTTGCCAGTCCTGTGAAGTTACTTACCTTGCCATTCCTGTGAAGTTACTTACCTTGCCAGTTCCTGTGAAGTTACTTACCTTGCCAGTTCCTGTGAAGTACTACCTAAGACCTAAGAAATTTATACAGATATGTAAGGTCAGAGGTTCAAAATGGAATCCCTGGCCTCGATCATCAGGCGGTGTACAAGGATGCATGGCTAGTCAGTATCGATTGAAGGACGCATACCTCCATGTACCGTCCACCCAAGTTGCAGAAAATACCTACACATTTGCAGTCGAGGAAACATTTCCAGTTTACAAGTCTGCCGTTCGGCCTGTCACAATCACCGAGGATATTTTATTTATAAGTATTGATACCATTGGTGTGGAGATCAAAAAGAGGAATAGAGATTACCATTATCTGGACGATATCCTGATCGTGGCCAGAGCAAGACAAAGGCGGCAGAACATACCAAGATTGTAATTCAGATCCTCGAGGAACATGGGTGGAGTAAAAATGTAGAAAAAAGCAACTTGATACCCAGTCAGGAATTGGTATATCTTGGAGCTTTGTTCCAAACCAGTCCAAACATAGTAAAATTACCACCCATACACAGCGAAAAATCATAAGAGACTGTACAGATCTTATTCAAAGAACGCAGGTGACGGTGCGCTTAATAATGAAGGTGCTGGGACTCATGGCAGCAACAGTCTTTCTTACCAGGTGGTCCAGGTGGCACATGAGATCTCTGCAGCATTTTCTCTTGTCCAGGTGAAAAACCGCACCAGAATATGAACAGAATAATGTGTATCCCAGCAGAATATTACAGGACCCTCGAATGGCGGTGCAGCAGGAAATCTGGAAAAGGGGTTTCCACTCGATCAACCAAATCCTTTCCTCACACGAGTTGCCTCAGCAACCGGCTGGGGAGCTCTTTTCTAGACACCTTTGCTCAGGGTCACTGGCACAGGAAGGGGAGTCTTCAAATCTGTTGGAACTGAGAGCGGTCGAATGGCTCTACAAAAATTTAAAGATGTGTGTCAGGGGCCGGCATGTCCTCATAAGGAGCGACAATACGACTACAGTAACTATATTTCGAAAGCATGGGGGCACAAAAAGCAGAATGCTTCTCGAGGAGGTGGACAAGATCTTCAGGTGGTCGAAAGAATCTTCAACATATAACAGCTCTCCACCTAGCAGGAAGAGACATCTTCAGGCAGATTATCTCAGTCGTCAATAAATTCAGCCAGGGAGTGGAGTCTACATCCTCGAGCCTTCGAGAGGTTAGTAGAATGTTGGGTCAACCGACAATAGATAAAAGGTATCGGGAGCAACGAGATACGTCCGAAATTAACGATGTTGCAAATCAGTTACATGGATAAACTTCACATTTATTGTAAATGTTAAAAGCAGCGAGTAGTTGCTGCATAGACACTCGTGGACAGGGAAAACGCCAAGGGGAGGGGGCGTGTCCCGACGCGTTTCGCGGTTACACTCCGCTTCATCAGAGACCACAAGGGGAGACTCTCGCTGGATTATGTATGGTGAGTAACCATGAATGGGCTCCAATCCACTCACAATCCAGCTGAAAACATGAATGGAGGCTAATCCAATTATAATAATACAAAGTGGTAAGGTACCTTAATTGTTGCTCACATAATGTAATCTATCTTGCTACTTGTCCAGTGTGGCAGTCAATATGTGGGTAAGACCACAACTGGCCACGAGAGAATTATGGAACATATTAATGCAACGAAGATACAGATTACAATACGTATAGCGGCCCACCTTTTGACACAACACGTGGGTCTTTGTGTATAAAATTGCAGCTAATTGATAAAATCAGAGTGTCTGCTAGAAAGGCGATTGGCATCGGGAAACTGCTTCGTAAAGAAGCGTTCTGGATGCACCATTTCAAAACCATTATGCCACAAGGCCTTAATGCAAAGTTTGAATTGAGTTGCTTTGTGGATTGATTTGTTCCTATTTGTCAGTATTTGGAGTCCCATGTTTTCCATCGTCTCACATACAGTTCATAATGTATATTCCAATCATGATCTAATGCTGCACGTGAAGATGTAGCATCACTATTGATTTTTTTTATTTTATTTGATATGCTGTATGTATTGTCTTTTCCATTGTATCATATGTAATTTTCAGGACTGTTGTGATGTTCCTGAATAACTTGCTACTTTGGACCACTTTGTATTGTATTATAATGAATTAGCCTCCATTCATGTTTTCAGCTGGATTGGAGTGGATTGGAGCCCATTCATGGTTACTCACCCATACATAATCCGGGGAGAGTCTCCCCTTGTGGTCTCTGATGAAGCGGATGTACCGCGAACGCGTCGGTTACCACGCCCCCTCCCCTTGGTGTTTTCCCTGTCCACGAGTGTCTATGCAGCACTACTCGCTGCTTTTAACATTTTACAATAAATGTGAAGTTTTCCATGTAACTGATTTGGCAACATCGTTAATCCGGACGTATCTCGTTGCTCCCGATACCTTTTACTTTATCGTTACATTTACGGAGAGGTCGGACGGACCCGTGAGCACCTGGAGATCCTGGTTATATTTCGAATACTGGCGGTGTAGCTCCCCACAGTAAGTAGACGATTCATTCAACCGACTATAGACCTCATGGCAACCCACAGGAACAGAAGTGTCAGCATTATACAGTCGCTTCCCCTGTCCTGCGCCTTGGCGGTGGATGCCCCTTACACAGAGTGGGGCTCAGGCCTTCTATATTCTTTCCACCATACCTCTGATTGGAGGGTACTTCAAAAAAATCGAGCTCAGGGAGTGGAGGTGATCGCAATCTTACCAAATTGGCCAAGGAGGCCATGGTACCCTCTGCTTCTAACCTTGGAAACCGAACCTCCGGTGTAATTGGGATACCCCATCTCTTGACTCAAGTCCGATAGAATACCAGGACTACAAACAATCTGAGGTTGGTGGCCTGGAGGTTGAAGGGAAAATTTGCGGGGTGTTGGCTTCCAAGAGAAATGATGAGTTCCGCTTAGGTCCAGAAAAGCCTCAACCTTGGAAAAATATTATAAGATATGGAATCTCTTCTCAAAATTTGCTAAATCAGTCCTCTCTAGCCAAGATAGTGAAATTCTTGTATTCCGGGTTTAAAAAGGACTTAGTATTAGTACTTTGAGGGGCCAAGTCTCAGCTCTGACGGCTATTTCAGGTACGAATTGGTCAGACGAACCTTTAGTGCAGAGATTCTTTGCAGCCGTGGTAAGAACAAGACCAAAACCTTTTCCAAACCTCCACCTTGGAATTTACCTCTAGTGCTTCAAGCTTTAACAGAATCTCCGTTTGAGCCATTGGAGAAGACCTCCTTGTGGTTGTTGACCCTTAAGGTGGTCTTTCTAACAGCAATAACTTCAGCTTGTCGAGTGGGAAAATCGGAGCACTGTCGGTTAAACAACCACACATACAAGTTTATGAAGACCGGGTCAAATTGAGGCCAGCCTTTCAATTTCTGGCAAAAGTATTAACAGAATCCCATCTGGACTTAGAGATTCTTCTGCCTTCATTCTATCCCAGTCCGAAAACCCGAGAAGAAAAGTGGCATTGTCTGACTTAGTCCGGTCTCTAAAATTTATATTGAAAGAACAGAGACTTTCAGGAAGACTGATCACCTCTTTGTGGTTCCAGGGGGTTATCAAAAAGGCAAGGTCCCGATAAGAAAAACCAAAAGATTGGATCGTCACCTGTATCAGGAGAGCTTATCAAGTGAGAGGCTTAAAGATCGTGAGGGTTAAAAGCACATTCAACTGAGCATATCATGTTCCAGGTTGCCGAAAGACCTCATCGTGCAAGACGGCAAGGTGGTCATCTATGAGAACATTTGTTCGCCATTATACAATGGATGTGTTGGCTAAAGAGGGTATGAAGTTTGGGCGTAAAGTCCTTCAGTCTGTATTAGCAGATACTAAATAAATTGTGTGTTTTAAGCATACTTTTTGCCCTCCCATTATTTGAGCTTTGGTATATCCCATTTTGGGGACATGCTGCCATGGTGAAATTCAATTCATACTCACCGAGATTTCGGTTTCCCAGTCACTTTCATGGAAGCCGTTACCAAAATGCCCTTCCCTTCAAGTTTTTAGTTGGTTCTAGGAATACGGCGTGTTAAGCTTGGGAAAGAAGAACGTTATTTTAGGGGAGTACTTTTATACCATACTGGCCCCACTCTGTAGTGTACAAAAATCCTTACCTACATCCCAGCTCCTTAGGTTGCCATGCTGTGCCCCTCCAAAGCCAGAAAATTGTAGTGTAGAAGCTCCCAGTGACTCATCCCAGTCCTCCCCCTCCCCCTCTCCCTCCCGTTTTCTTCTCCCTCCCCCTAGTGTAAAATCCCCATTATATTTATCATATTGATCCCCCAGCCCCAACCGCCGTAACAGATTTTCATAGAAAGTGCCCCGAGTCGTTACTTAACTTCCTCTATCCTCCGGCGTTCTGAGCAGCCGGCAGCCGCATCCCTGATTGGCTGCCTCTCAGCCAATCAGGGACGCGGCTGCCAGTCCCGCCCCCTGCTTGCATTTCCGTGCAAGCGAGGGGACGTAACTGCTGCGGAGGATAGAGGAAGTAAGTACAATTGGGGCACTTTCTAAGAATTTTATTACGGCGGTTGGGGCTGGGGGATCAATATATATAACTAATGAAAAGTTTAAAAGGGGTGGACATGCCCTTTAACTTCCTGTCCAGGTACCTACAGGGGATTAACCCATTTTGGTGACTGCTGCCATGAAAGTGACTGGGAACGAAATCTCGGTAGTATGAATTGATTCCGTGTTTTATGCCCGCCTTCCATAATGATGAAGCCCCATTAACAACTACTCTCTGCATCCTATTCATTACCAATTTTCTATCCATGTACAAATGTGCCTCCCCAACCCAACACCTTAGCTTATTCATTAGTCGCCTATGGGGGACTGTATCAAAAGCCTTTGCAAAATCCAAGTAAACTACATCTACTGCTATGTCAGAGTCTAAATTTCTACTTAATTCTCATAATAGCCAAGCAAGTTAGTTTGACAAGATCTATTCCTCCTAAATCCATGCTGGTTCTGTTAGGTTTTTATATATTCTCTATAATCACTTAGCCTAATAGCAGCCATTTTGTTCTCTGACTCCATTTTGTCTTAATTATTGTCATGTTATTGCAGATGTTTTGTTTCCCAGATGTTTTGCTTCCCAGTGAGCTCAGGTCTTTTCCCCTCCTACATTTTGTGTGTCAGCCGGACTCTATCTTCATATTCCAAGGTTTTAGTACGTCATCAGCAGACACTGTGTCTGGCCACGCCCCCTTTTTCTCTTTGTGAAAACCCAATGTAATAACTAAAAACCGAGTTAGATTTTTTACTACAGAAATGTGTGGTTGAACTCTATCCTCCCAGCGCTGAAGGTCTCTTAGTGGGTCTGACAGGCATCAATCAAAGTCCGGCGAGGCTAGATTAGGATATGTTATTCTTTCAGTTACTACTTATAATGTCAGTCCTTGAAACATACCTACAACATGTTCCCTTATTAAACTTTCCAGGATCTTCCCCACCACTGAAGTTACTTACAGGCCTGTAATTACCCGGCTGTGAACGACTACCCTTTTTGAATATTGGAATAAACATCAGCCTTTTTCCAATCCAGAGGCCACCACCGGACATGAGGGAATCTGCAAAAATAAGAAACAATGGCCTGGATAAAACTGAACTTAGCTCCTAAGTACCCGAGGATGTATTTTATCCGGTCCAGGAGATTTATAATATTAACCTTATTTAGTTCTTTCTGTACCATATCCTCGGTTAACCAAAGTGAACTGTGATCTTGTATACCTTTATTGCTACTATACTCTATGATATCTGTACTTGGATCTTCTATAGTGTATACAGAGGAAAAAAATTATTCAAGACATTTGCTTTATCGCCATCCTCTCGAACTAACTTATCCCCATTAATTAATGGTGCCACATTCTCAGTCCTCATCTTCTTACTATAATATACTTAAAAAAAAATTTAGGCTTAGTGATGCTTTGTTCAGCTATCCTAACTTCATTATTAATTTTAGCTAGTTTGATTGCTTTCTTACACTCCTTGTTACTGTTTTACTCCCTAAAGGCCCTTTCCGTTCCCACTGACAAAGTGTTTAAATGACTTTTTCTTCCTTACCATTTGCCTCTTTACATCAAATTCAGCACATGGTGCGGATTTATTTTTTTTACATTTATTTCCTAAGGGTTTAAATTTAGATGTGAACTCGCTTAAATCCCCTTGAACACATTCCACTTCTGTACAGTACACATTTACCTGATAATACATTATCCCAGTTGACATTCTGAAGAGCTGCTTTTTAAAGGCATGTCCACCCCGAAATTGAACTTTTGATATGTGGTAGGGCATGCTCCCCCAGCCCCAAGCCAGCATTAATAAATTGTTAGAAAGTCCCCCGATTCTTACTTACCTGCCCTCTCTCCCCTGCTGCAGTGTTGGAATTAAAGCAGGGGGCGGGACCGGCAGCCGCCCGTGATTGGCTGAGAGCAGGGAGGGCTGCACTGAGCATGCCTCAACCTTGACGAGGTTGAGAAGTCTCAGGCACGCATGAGTCACACACTGCTCCCATGCAGCAGAGTTTCCTGGACTTTGGAGGGGCACAGCAGGGAACTATTTTGAGCAGGAATGTAAGGTAAGGATTGTTTTAAACTACTTGAGTGGGCCAGTAAGGGGTTGAATTTTAGTTTTGGGGGTGGACAGCCCTTTAACTTGGAAAAATTTGCCTTGGCATTTGTGCCATTCCCCTCATTTTAGTTTAATGTGTACCCTTTATCTTGCTATCATTTTGCTTTTCTACTTTAGTACATAGTATAATATAGTACAGTATAGTAGTATATATAGTATAGCATCGTACAGTATAGTATATACAGTATAGTAGATAGTATAGTATATTATGGTATAGTATAGTACAGTAGATTATAGTCAGTATAGTATAAGTAGTAGTATAGTACAGTATAGTATTATAGAATAGCATCGTACATTATATATATAATACAGTTATGTACAGTATATTATAGTATAGTATATAGTACAGTATAGTATAGTATAGTATTTGAGGTTGAATAAAGACATAACGTCCATCCATCCAACCCATCTAGCAATATCGTCATTTCCTGCCTAACTGTAGAATTACTTACCGCATCTAGAACTGCTCAGAAAAATGCCAGGATATTATGGGTATGAAGTAGTTTAACCCACACACCACTATTACAATAGACACACACTATACAGGGAATCTCTTCCATAATGAAATCAGATATAATACAGGGAGTGTAATCACTCAATACAAAAGAAAATGGGTCAGGAAAGGTTATCAGTGTAGGATTGTTAATATATTTATAATAACTATTACCATCAATACAAACCTTACATAACACCTTTATCAAAGTTGTCAACATTCTCCAAAATTTCCAGGGACACATTCAGAACCTTTTGCGCAAATTTAGCCACTCCCAATTTCAAAAGTCCCACTTTTAACAATCACTCCACACTCCGACTTAAAAAGTTTTTTTATTTTGTTGCTAGACAGATCGACAAACTGTAGATAAATACAGTTAATAGGGATATATGATAGATATATGAATACGATCCTATATTATAAATCCTGCTGCGTCTGTGTGATGTGTGTGGCTGCAGTTCTTTCCCCGGCCACTCGGTGTCTCCACACTCCTCAATACTATTAAGTGCTAAGTTTCTGCCTTTCCCTCCCAGGGGGGGAGGGACTGTCACGAGGGGGGCTGTCAAAGAGGGGGAGGGACTGTCACAGGGGGTGTCACAGAGGGGGGACGTCACAGGTGGGGGGGTACAGAGGGGGGTGACTGTCACAGAGGAAGGGACTATCACGGGGGATTATCATGGGGGACACACTGTCACAGGGGGGGGGTGTCACAGGGGTTGGACTGTCACAGGGGGGCTGTCACAGAGGGGAGGTGTCAGAGAGGGGTGAGCTGTCCACGACTGTCACTTTTACCTTGGGACTAAGGGGGCTCTGGACTTGGGACACTGAGGGGGGTTCTCTGGGCTTCTAGCGCCCGTTAATGTAATGGACTTATGTCTCGTAATAGATATATTAGATAGAGATGGATAGATAGATGATAGATAGAAGTAGGTAGATAGAGCTGAGATAGATAGTTAGATGATAGATAGAGTAGGTAGATAGCTAGAGATAGATAGATAAAGTGGGTTATTGAGAGCTACAAATAGATAGAAGTAGGTAACAAGAGCTAGAGATAGATAGATAGAGAGATAGATAGCTAGAAGTAAGTATATAGTGATAGAAGTAGCATAGAGAGCGTGAGAGATAAGAAGAAGTAGGTATAGATAGAAGTAGTGAGACAGAGAGCTAGGATAGATAGAAGTAGATAGAAGTAGGTATAGATAGAAGTAGGTAGACAGAGAGCTAGAGATAGATAGAGAGATAGATAGATAGAAGTAGGTAAGATAGAAGTAGGTAAACAGAGAGCTAGAGATAGATAGAGAGATAGATAGAAGTAGGTAGACAGAGAGCTAGAGATAGACAGAGAGATAATAGATTGAAGTAGGTAGATAGAGCTAGAGATAGATAGATAGAAGTAGGTAGATAGAGCTAAAGATCGATAGATAGAAGTAGGTAGATAGAGAGCTACGATAGATAGTTAGATGATAGATAGACAAAGTAGGTAGATAGAGAGCTAGTGAGAATAGATAATAAAAGATAGATAATTAGATAGATATGTGAGGTAATAGAGAGCTAGTGAGAGATGTGATAGATATAATTAGATAGATAGTTAGATAGTTAGATAGATGATAGATAGATAGAAGTAGGTAGACAGAGAGCTAGTGATAGATAGATAGAAGTAGGTAGATAGAGCTAGAGATAGATAGATAGAAGTAGGTAGATAGAGAGCTAGTGATAGATAGATAATAGAAAGATAGATAGTTAGATAGATGATAGATGTAGGTAGAGAGCTAGTGATTGATAGATGATAGATAGATAATATATTAGATAGATATTGATAGATGTAGGTAGACAGAGATATAAGTAGGTATACAGAGAGCTAGAGATAGATGACGAGTAGGTATATGTAGAGCTTAGAGATAGATAATCGAAGTAGTAGATAGAGCTAGATATGATAGATAATAGAAGTAGGTAGATAGAGCTAGAGATTAGATGATAGAAGTGTAGGTAGATAGAGAGCTAGTGATACATAATGAATATATAGATAGTAGCGTTAGTAGCTGTAGGTGCTATATAGACGCTAGTGATAGATAGATTTGATAGATAATAGATAGATAGAATTGAATAGTGGACAGAGAGCTAGAGATAGATAGTTAGATTGAAGTAGGTAGATATAGAGCTAGTGATAGATAGATAATAGATAGATAGAGAGATAGATAGTTAGATGATAGATAGAAGTAGGTAGATATAAAGCTAGTGATAGTTAGATGATAGATGTAGGTAGATAGAGAGCTAGTGATAGATAGATGATAGATGGATAATAGATTGATAGATAGATAGAAGTAGATAGACAGAGAGCTAGAGCTAGATAGATAGATAATAAATAGATAGATTGAAGTAGGTAGATAGAGAGCTAGCGATAGATAGATAGATAGTTAGATGATAGATAGACAGAAGTAGGTAGATAGAGAGCAGCTGTGATAGATAGATAGTAGATAGATAGATGATAGATAATAGATAGATAGTTAGAAGTAGGTAGATAGTGAGCTAGTGATAGATAGATAGAGATAGATAGATAATATAGATAGATAGATGATAGATAATAGATAGATAGATGATAGATAGAAGTAGGTAGATAGAGAGCTAGTGATAGACAGATAGATAGATAATAGATATAGTTAGATAGATGATAGATAGAAGTAGGTAGATAGAGAGTGATTAGATAGATAGATGATAGAGAGAGATAGATATATAATAGATATATAGTTAGATAGATGATAGATAGATAATAGATAGATAGTTAGATAGATGATAGATAGAAGTAGGTAGATAGAGAGCTAGTGATAGACAGATAGATAGATGATAGATAGATAATAGATAGATAGAAGTAGGTAGATAGAGAGCTAGAGATAGATAGATGATAGACAAAGGAGGTAGATAGTGAGCTAGTGATAGATAGTTAGATAGATAATGATAGTGAGAGATAGATGATAGATAATAGATAGATAGATAATAGATGAAGTAGTAGATAGTGAGCTAGTGATAGACAGACAGTACTGCACTGTATGGGAAAGAACCCAGATAAGTCTCCAATAAGTAAAGCACTAGGGTTGTACATCCCACGATGAATGATACAAAGTAGAACCTTTATTGTACTAGTATAAATACATACACAAGTATAAAGATAATTCCACATCCCAATGCAAACTAAACCCCCTGCTAGATGATAGAACTTGATGTAATGGACTTTCTATCTTCATTACCGTCCCCAGTGATGTCTTTGTTAAATAGCTAAGGCTGGGTACACTCGGGCATATTTTTGTTGCCCAATCGACAGTACCATGTGTATTGGCATTGGGCAAATAATCTGTGCTGCTTTTGGCTGCAGCCGCGAGCGATGACAATCAATCCGACCGGGACAAAAGGACACGTCGGTCAATCACAGCCAATCGTGCTGTTCCCGTGACAAGCTCAGTCAGGATAATAGTTCTTTGGGGCCCTATTTATAAAAAATCGTTATCGTAAAATACCGATCGTTATCGTAAAATAACGACCGGGTTTTATACCGATAACGACCGTTATTTACCGATAACGACCGTATTTACCGATATCGTTAATACCGGTCGTTATCGGTAAATACCGGTCGTTATTTACCGATAACGGTCGTTATTTACCGGTCGTTTTCGGTAATAACGACCGTTATCGTAAAGTAACGACCGTTATCGGTAATAACGACCGTTATCGGTAAATAACGGTCGTTATCGGTAAAAAACCGGTCGTTATTTACGATAACGATCGGTATTTTACGATAACGATAACGATTTTTTATAAATAGGGCCCTTGGTGTGCATTATACTAGTACAATGGAGGTTTTCTATTTCTATATTCCATGTGGGATGTACAAACCCTAGTGCTACTTATGGAGACTTATCTGGGTCTTTACCCAGGCGTGTGCAGTACTGTTATTGTATTGTCTGTTTAGCACGGCTTTTAAAAAGCTTTATAGGTGTGCACGCTGAGGTGGGTTGGTTAAGATAGAGATTGATAGGTAGGTAGATAGATATAGGTAGGTAGGTAGATGGATGATAGATAGATGGATAATAGATAGATAGTATATAGGTAGGTAGGTAGATAGATGATAGATATAGGTAGGTAGATAGATAGATATAGGTAGGTAGATAGATAATAGATGGATAGAAGATAGCAGAGTAGATAGATAGATGATAGATGATAGAGACAGAGAGAGAGATAGATGATAAATGCAGAGATAGATAGATAGAGATAGATAGATAGATGATAGATAGATAGATAGATGTAGATAGATAGATAGAATGATAGAGATAGATAGCAGAGTTAGATAGATAGATGATAGATATGATGATAGATAGAAGAAGATGATAGATAGCAGAGTTAGATAGATGATAGAGAGTAGGATAGATAGATAGATGATAGATAGATAGATTTGGATGGATAGATAGATAGATGATAAATAGATAGATTGTGGATAGATAGATAGAAATAGATGATAGACAGATAGATATATAGATGATGATAGATAGATAGAGATAGATAGCAGAGTTAGATAGATGATAGAGAAGTAGGATAGATAGGTACATAGATAGATAGATGATAGATAGATAGATAGAGATAGATAGATAGATAGATGATAGTTAGATAGATAGAGATAGAGTAGATGATAGATAGATAGATGATAGATAGATAGCAGAGTAGAGAGATGATAGAGAGTAGGATAGATAGATATAGGGAGCTAGATATAGGTAGATAGATAGATAGATAGATATAGATAAATATAGGTAGATAGATAGTATAGAAGTAGATACAGTAGATAGGGATAAGCTATAGATATAGATAGATAGATAAAGGTAGCTAGATAGTTAGATAGATAGATAGATAGGAGGTAGATAGATAGATAGATAGTTAGTAGATAGTAGGAGTAGAGAAGTGAAGTGAGTTAGTAGATAGATAGCTAGTGATAGATAGTGAGGTAGAAGATAGATAGGATAGATAGATAGATTAGTATGTTAGATAGATAGATAGGAGCAATCCCCCTACACATGTCTCTGTTTATATTATATTTAATTGTGTCCAGTAAACATTACTCACCCAGTGGGTGGATCTGCCGGCGATTCTCCTTTATCACTTCCCTGTAAAGGGTCTTGTTTCCCTTTGATGGAAACATCCTCACACCTTATGGCAACCTGAACACACAATGTTATAGTCACCACCCAGACAGAGAGAAGGATTATCATCCACTGTTACTAACCAATCACGGATTGGGACACACCCACCTCTCCAGTTAGCAGGTGGATGATGTTGGAGATGAGGTCCAGGATCTTCTTGGCATTAATGTAATGGTGATGCGGAATGTAAATCCCGACCTTCATCAAAGAAATTTTTTTGCTTTGGATTTGGGAGCTCACACCGTTAAATATTTAATCTCTGGTTATTTTTCTGAAACGTATTTAATGGACATAATCGGCAATGGTTAGTTGTCTCGTAGTTGTGGCCAACAAAGTCGTCATCCCCATGTACTTCTTCATTTCCCAACTGTCCCTTGTGTGAAATCTTCTTACACTACCAATGTTGGCCCATTATGTTAAGGGCTCATCCTGGAAAAGGGGGAGGAAGAAGTATGTCAGTACTGCCTGTATTGGGAAACTCTCTCTCCTTTGTGTCCTACCATTGCCCAATGTTTATTTAGCTGGCAATGTCATTATCGTCATGCTGACATTTGCAATCCACTGCATTATAAAGTTTGATGACCTTCAGGCTTCAGCTATACATGTCATCTCGTTTGGCTTTCAGGCGTAATGACATGACCTCTTATATTTATATCTGTCAACAAATTAGAATTCTGTCACTCCAATATCATAACCATATCTACTGCGATATGGCTCCAATAATACAACTTTCTTGCTCCGACACTGCGATTTGGAGAACTGATTAACCTCATTGGTTTCAGTACTTGTAGCCCTTGCGCTTTATCTTCATTATATGACCTACACTCTCAATCTTGTCACCCTCCTGACGATCCCCTCAAGGCTGGTAGACAGAAGACCTCTCCCCTGTAGGCTCCCCCGTCTGTTTGTGGGTATGTATATGGCAACATTGAGCTCTATGAATATATATCCAACTGGGAAACATCAACTAAGATATGTCTTATGTACATTGTCGTGACTACCCATGTTTAATCCCAATTATTCTACAGCTTGAGAAACAGGATTTCCAAAGAGCCTTCATTTATTTTGTTTCATCGTTTTTAGACAAATTGTAATCATTCTACTGTGATCTAAAGATGTCCAGTATTTTGCCATGTGATGAAACTCGATTTGCAGCCATTTATCATTTTTCAACACAAAAAGATTGCCTTTCAACGTTTCAACAAATGTGGTCCTAAACTCGCCGGTAATGGAACGATTACCAGTGGGTTTTGAAGAGAAACTTACATTATAGATAATGAAACTTCAAAAGCTTCTTACCAAAGCCGAAGACAGGCCAAACTATGAAAATCAAGGACAGTAATAACATTTGCAAATATTGGCATCTTTGATCACTGATACACTTCAGCAGTTGAGGATAAACAGCCAACGTTACAGGGATATGTAATAAAAGTTCTTATGGTTAAAAAAAAAATGTGCTAAATTTTGCACCAAACAATCATTGACTGCTCTAAATTGTGGCCTTCTATCCATGTTTCTCTTATGTACTGACATCTTATCTGGATTCCTGGTATTGATCAGAGCAGGATTCCACAAAGGCACCTGACTAGGGTCTATAGGAAACTTCTGGGGCCAGCTCAGCAGCAGTAGAAAAGATTTATAAAAGGGGCCCTAAATGATGGCCCGCTTAGAGGCCCCACCCCTTATGATATTAATCATCTGTATTGAATGTGGATTAAAACTGAGTGTCAAACCCGCTCTCTGACCGTTTCTGACTTGTAGGTAGATTCCAGCTGTCTTTCGAAACACATTACATAAAAGTCGATGCAAGTACAAATCAAGGCAGAACAAACCAAGAACACTAAACATTATACAAAATTAATAAATAAAAATAAATATATAATATTGGTGTTATTTTTTAAAGGACAATTATTATGCATCGTGAACACACCCCAAGCCAACCCCTTTACCTCTAGACTCATGGTAGAGGACCTAAAGGAATAGGTCCCTACCCATGGGTTATCTGTATTAGGTCTCTAACAAGCCAAAAATCAAGCCAATGGCCCCAGTGACTCCCTGCCATTCTTGACTGACCAATAATAAAGACACCTTCTCAAAGAGCGTGCCTCCCCATTGGGCCAATCTAGAAAACAGTCCGGACTAAGACTTCTATAGTGAGGACTCCCAGGGTGAGGACCACAGCAGTTAAGGGTTCTAACAGGATAGGTCTTTAGAAGTGCAATTCTAAGGACCTGATCACATATAAGGAAAAAGTGTCCCTTTACCATGACAACCATAGCAAAGCATTATTACAGAGAAGCCGAGGGAAGCCCAACATGCTTATAGTACTTGTAAGAACGGAAAATAGAAATCCTTTTCATGGCAATGGTAGCACGTATTCTGATTGGCGAGGGAAGAATTCAATGATTGAGATGCAAAAGGCCTCCATAGCCCATGTGCATCGATGTGGTGCCTCACAACAAGTTGGGGTCGGTACACACAGGGGGGGGGATTACATGTAAGTGTGGCACCCGGACAGAGCAGCTAGTGGGGACATATATACACAAATGTAGCACTGAGGCTGAGGGTCTGCTCATCACCAGGGTAAAGGGTGGGACCGCAATAGGAAATGCCATTAAATAGGGGTATAGATTCAAGAGGAGAAAATACAATGCCAAGGGCTAGCAAAGCTAGAGCTAGCAAGATATGTCTGTAAAAGGAGGGGCAAAGATTCAAGGGAGGGAAAGATATTATTTTCCTCTTTAAGGCACTGGTAAGGCTCATTGGAACTGCGGTGCAGTTTTGGAATTCATAGACAAAAGGTAAATCTTGGAAAATTGAGGCAGTCAGAGAAGGGCAACTAAAATAATAAATGGAAATGAGGGGCTTGACTATGCAGGCAGTAGACAAGTTTAGGGCTGTTTTACATTGGAGAGAAGGCAACGTTGCGTGGGGATATGATAACCAGATGAAATTTATCCGTTAAGGGCGATACACTGAACTCTCTGGTGCAGTGTTCACTAATAGTTCAGTATCAGAGGACACGTGGCTCCTTAAGGTTGGCAGAAAAAAAAGTTCATCTTAGGTAGGAAAGGTTTCTTTACAGTGAGAAAGGTGAACTGTGGAACTGTCTTCAGCAGATGTTGGTAATGGCAAGTTCATTAAATCGCTTTAAAAGTGGGCTAGATAAGTTCTAAAACTAAATAAAATATGGAGAATTAGTGGGAGTAATACATATACTGTAATCTGGTTGGACAGGTGAGTCTATATAATATTGAGGATTACTGGATATTCTACATATAATGTAGTTCTGGTTGGTACAGGGGGATACTATTTATAATATTGAGTATTACTGGTATAAGACTATACTGTTAGTTGGTTGGTACAGGCATACTATATTGTTATAATAGTTGAGTATTAATGGTTTAATACATATACTGTAGTTCTGGTTGGTACGGGGATAAGATACTATATAATATTAAGAATCATGGGTTATACATTCTTGTTGTAGTTATGTTGACAGGGAGAACTATATAATATTGAGGGGGAATTAATGGATTAATCATTATTACTGTGTTGGGTTGGTACAGGGATACTATATAATATTGGAGAATACTGGATTACCGTATATACTCGAGTATAAAAACCGACCCGAGTATAAAACCGAGAGGTACCAATTTTTCTACCGAAAAAAACTAGGTAAAAATGATGACTCGAGTATAAACCGAGCGGTAGAAAATATGAAACACTAAAGCCAAACTGTAATTAGTTAAAAATGAGTTAGGAAAGATGAACATGAATAAACAGGAAGGGCCATTATTAAAGTATTTATTTACTGTAATAAAAAAAAAGTACCGTGTCACTTCACTTCAAAAGTATGCCCTTAGCGCATAATGTAAGTCACAAAACTACCGTATGTTAGGAACATCTATAACACGGTATCATACCGAACACTGGTACGATTAACTAGTACTGTACAAGCTAAATATTTTAACTGGCGGACAAGTTCAATGGCCGTGAAACAGCCATATCTGGACTGGAACCTAAAAACACATTAAAATCCTTAAGATCAGATTCCCATCATCGGGTTCGTCCAAACTGGCTCAAATGCATCTAGTGTAATGTAATCTGCATAGACCATAATAATCACCTTCATCACCTCTCATCATACCTTATCACTGCTGACTGTGCTGAAACAAACCTTATCTTCGGTACCATCCATGCGTTACCTTATACCACCACTTCTGAAAAGCACGCTTGTGATGTCTTCTGGAATGGTCCTCCATGCATTACTACCCAATTTGCTACTATTCTAGTCAGGCTTCATAAGATCCACCTTGTGTCATTTGGCTTGACCTGACGAACATCATTGTGCCACATTTTTGGCCACACGGTCTTTAAAAGGTTTGTTGTAGACACATCCAAGGCTGTAAACAGATGTTGAGGCCACCAGGAATAACAGCCAAAGTGGTTTGAAATGGACTTAGACATTGTTTTGACATCTTCACATATATGGGCTCTAAAACATTATCCCAAACTAGAATGAGTGAGAGTTTTTTTACAAACTCCCAGCAGATTTGGGTGGCAAGTGGCTGGAATGCTTTAAATAACTTAATAAATTACTGCATGAGTTGGTACTGTAAATGTGGTACTAATTCATATAATGCCACCCAGAAGCCATTCCACGGCAACCCCACCCAGCAGCCATTCCCACTGCACGGAAGACCAGACCACCCCACCCCCAAACCACCCCCTTCATAATTACATTAAAAAACATGACCCTTACTATGGCTGAGTGCTGGGTAGAAAGGACCGGTTCTCTGAGTTCGGCTGTCTGCAGGGCTCCGCCATTATTCCCGTTGGAAGCGTCAGTCAGATCGGGTTACTGGTGATTGACGCAGCGGAGCGCGGCGGGCACGTAAGTTTCCGCACGTCCACGCCGCACTGCCCTAATGCTCTGCCTCTTACCATCTCCAGGTCTCCAGCTCCCGGTCTCACTCTCTGTGCTACAACTCGGGATCACAATACTAAGCTACACCAAATATCTACAAAAGTGTTTTCAGTCCGATTTACCCAAGGGACCGAGTATAAACCACGCCCAGGTTTTAAGGTATTTTTGAACCTAAACTCGGTTTATACTCGAGTATAATATTGTAATACAAGACTGTAGTTCTGGTTGGTAGAGGGGATACGATATAATACTGAAGATAATCTGGTAGTAATTACTATAACTGTAGTTATGGTGGTACGGAGTACTATATAAATGAGAATTACTGAGATTAATACATATACTGTAGTTCGGTTGGTAGGGGATACTATATAATATTGAGATTACTGGGATTAAAGGGCATGTCCACCCCCCAAAAATATAATACCCCCAAATACTGGCCCCACCATGTAGTGTAGTTCATCCTTACCTCACATCCAGCTCCATCTGTTCTCCTGTAGTCCCCCCCCAAAGTCAAAAAACGACAACGGAGGCTAGCAGGTCGATAGAGGACACTGCTGTACCTGCCTCCCGGAGATTTGCATGCGTGCTGCCAAGCCCTTCTCCCCTCCCTCCCCCGCCCTCTCCCTCAGTTCGCATCCCTCCCCCTAGCGTTATTCCCTTAACACAGCTTTCCCCCAGGTCCCCCAGCCCCAACCGCATACTTTTTATTTTTAGAAAGCCCCAAGGTTTTACTTACCTCTCCGCTTTCCTACGCGGAGTGAGCTGCCGGCAGCCGCGTCGGGTTGGCTGCGCCAGGCCAATCACAGACGCGGCTGCCGGCCGCCCCTTGCTTGGCATTTCTCGCAAGCAGAGGGAAGGGGGAGAGCACAGCGAAGGAAAGAGGGGAGGTTAAGTAGAGTTTGGGGGGGCTTTCTGAAATTAAAAATTACGCGTGGGGGGGCTGGGTGGGACATGGGGGAAAAACATATAAAATGTTAATGTCAGGGTGGACATAGCCTTAATACATGACTTAGTTTCTGGTTGGTACGGGGATACTATATAATAGTGAGAATTACTGGTTTGTTTACCAATTTTAATACATATACTGTAGTTGTTCTGGCTGGTACGGGGCTAGGATATATATATATTGAGAATTACTGGTATCAATACATATACTGTAGTTCTGGTTGGTTATTAGGGATACGATATAATATTGGAAGAATTACGGTATTAATACAGTATACTGTAGTTCTGGTGGTACAGGGAAGACTATATAATAATTGAGAACTAATGGTATTAATAACATATACTTAGTTCTGGTTGGTACAGGGATACTATATTTAATATTGATAATTTACTATTATTAATACAATAACTGTAGTTCTGGTTGGACGGGGATACTATATATATTGAGAATACTGGTATTAAACATAAACTGTAGTTATGGTGGGTACGGGGGATACTAATAAATATTGCGGAATTACTGGTATCAATACATTACTGTAGTTCTGGCTGGTAGAGGGTACTATAAATATTGAGAATTACTGGTATTAATTACATATACTGTAGTTCTGTTGGTAAAGTGATACTATATAATATTGAGAATTACTGGAGTATTAATACATATACGTAGTTCTGGTTGAGTCGGGGATTACTATATAATATTGCGAATTACTGGTATTAATACATATACTGTAGTTCTGGTTGGGAAGGGATACTATATAATCTTAGGAATTACTGGGATTAATACAATATTACTGTATTCTGGTTGGTAAAGGGATACTATATCATATTGAGAATTACTGGTAGTATTAATACATTATACTGAGTTGTTTCTGGTGGGACGGGGATAAATATAATATTGAGAATTTACTGGTATCAACTACATATATGTAGTTCGGCTGGTACGGGGATACTATTAATATGAGAATTAATGGTATCAAATACATATACTGTAGTTCTGGTTGCTGGATTATCGGGATTCCTAAATAATATTGAGAATACTGTATTAATAAACTACTGTAGTTCTGGTTGGTGACAGGAATACATATAATAGTGAGAATTACTGGTATTAATACATATACTGTAGTTCTGGTTGGTACAGGGATCTTAAATATTGAGAATTACTGGATTAATCACATACTGTAGGTTTGGTTGTTAGGGGATATATATAATATTGCGAATTACTGGTATAATACATATACTGGTAGTTCGGTGGTACAGGGATATATATAACATTGAGAAGTACTGGTTATCAAACATATACTGTAGTTATGGCTGGATGAGGGATACTATATAATATTAAGAATACTGTTTAATACATATACTGTAGTTCTGGTTGGTTTAAAGGGGATACCTTAGAATATTGAGAATTATGGTATTATTCAACATATACTGTAGTTCTGGTTGGTACGGGGGCGTCACTATATAATATTGAGAATTACTGTATGAATACATTACAGTAGTTCTGGTTGTACAGGGATACTAATATAATATAAGAATACTCGTATTAATAACATATACTGTAGTTCTGGTTGGTACGGGGAACTAATAATATTGAGAATTACTGGTATAAGTACATTACTGTATTATGGTTGGGAATGGATATTATATAATATTGAGAAATTACTGGTATAAACATATACTTTAGTTCTGGTTGGACGGATACTATATTACTATTGAGAATTACTGGTATTATAATACATATACTGTAGTTTCTGGTTGGTACGGGAGAGACTATTAAAATATTGAGAATAAATGGATTAATACATATACTGTAGTTCTGGTTGGTACAGGGGAGGATGACTATATAATATTGAGAATTACTGGTATTAAAAATATTACGTAGTTCTGGTTGGTCACAGGGATACTATATATATGAGAAGTAATGGTATAATACATATACTGTAGTTCTGGTTGGTACTGGATATTATATAATATTGAGAATTACGGTATTAATAACATATACTGTAGTTAGGTTGGTTACAGGGATACTATAAATATAGAATTACTGGGTATAATACTATACTGTAGTTCTGGTTGGTCCGGGGATACTATATAATATTGAGAATTACTGGTATTAGTAAACATTTACAGTAGTTCTGGGTGGTACAGGGATACTATATAATATTAAGACTTACTGTATTAATACATATACTGTAGTTCTGGTGGTACGGGAGATACCATATAATATGAGAATTATGGATTAATACATATACTGTCGTCTGGTGGTAATGGGAGATTATATAATATTGAGAATTACTGGTATTAAGACATATACTGTAGTTGATGGGTTGGTACAGGGATACATATAATAATATTGAGAATTATGGAAGTATTTAATACATATACTGTAGTTATGGTTAGTACGGGGGGGGGATGGGATACTATTACCATATTAAGAATTAACTGGTATTAATACCTTACTGTAGTTCTGGTTGGTTAAGGTTAACTCTATAAGATTGAGATTAATGTATAAAATATACTGTAGTTCTGGTTGGTACAGGGAGATATATATATTATTGAGAATTACTGGTATTAATACATATAGTGTGTTTGGTGGTACGGCTATACTATATACCAGTACTTCTCTGGGTGGTCAGGGATACTATCTTTACGATGAGACTTACTGCGTAGTCAATTACATATAATGTAGTTTGGTTGGTACGGGGGATTACTTATAATATTGAGGAATTAATGGTATAATACATTTACAGTGTTCTGGTTGTACAGGGATTACTATATAATTTGCGAATTTACTGGTGATTTAATACATATACTGTAGTTCTGGGTGGTACGGGGATATATAAAATATTGAGAATTACTGGTATTAAACATGTACTGTAGTTTGGTTGTAAGGGGCGATACTATAAAATATACAGAATACTGGTTATTAATACAATATATGTTGTTTCGGTTGGTAAGGGGATTTATAAATATGTTTACTGCGTAAATATAATGTAGGTCTGGTTGTACGGGGATAATATATAAGATTGAGAATTACTGGTTCAATACATATACTGAGTTCTGGGGTTATAGGCGGAATATATATAATCTTGAGAATAACTGGTCATCAATACATATACTGTAGTTCTGGTTGGTACGGGATATTATATACTATTGAGAATTTACTGGTATGAATACATTATACTTGTTCAGGGTGGTTACAGGGATACTATTATTAATATTGAGAATTACTGGATAATACAATACTGTGTTCTGGTTGTACAGGAATACGATATATAATATTGAGTTGATGGTATATTAATAAATATACTGTAGTTCTGGTGGTACGGGATAGTATATAATATTGAGAATTACTGGATTAATACATATACTGTAGTTTGGTTGGTAATGGGATCTATATAAATTGAGAATTAAAAACTGGGTGAAATTTTAATACATATACTGTAGTTCCTGGTTGGTTACGGGGTTATTACTATATACCCAGTAATTCTCTGGTTGGTTACAGGGATACCATTAATATTGGAATTACCTGGTTACTAACTTATACTGTAGTTCTGGTATGGGGGGGTACGGGGGTACTATATAATATAGAATTACTGATTAAATTACATTTTACAGTAGTCTGGTTGGTTTACAGGGATACTATAAATATTGCGAATACTGTATTAATACATATACTCGCGTTCTGGTGGTCGGGGATACTATAAAATATTGAGAATTACTGCTATTAAACATATACGTAGTTCTGAGTTGGTACGGGGATATATAAAATATTAAGAATTACTGGTATTAATACATTACTGTTGTTCTGGTTGGTAAGGGGATATCTATATAATAATTGGAATGAGTCTTATACATATACTGTAGTTCTGGTTGGTACGGGGAATACCTATATAATATTGAGAATTACTGGTATTCAATACTATACTTGTAGTTCTGGTTGGGACAGGGATACTATATAATATTGAGCATTTACTAGTTGATTAATGCATATACTGGTAGTTCGGTTGGTACAGGGAAATATATAATATTAGAAGTACGTGGTAGAATACAGATACTGTAGTTCTGGTTGGTACAGGGATACTATAGAATATTGAGGAATTATGGTATTAATCATATACTGTAAGTGTCTGGTTGGTTTGGTATGGGGATACAATCCTATTGAGAATTAATGGTATTAATACATATGTAGTTCTGTTGGTACAGGGATAGTATATAATATTGAGAATTACTTGTATTAACATATGCTTTGTAGTTTCTAGTCGGTACAGGGACACTATATATATGAGAATCAAATGGTATTAAGACATTACGTAGTTGGTGGTACAGGATTACATATAATATTGAGAATTACTGGTCATAATACTATAATGTAGTTTCTGGTTGGTTACAGTGATTACTATATAATATGCGAATTACTGATATTAATGCATCTTACTGTAGTTCGGTTAGTACAGGTGATTACTATATAATATTGGAATTACTAGTATTAATGCAATATACTGTAGTTCTGGTTTGGTAAAGGGATACCATTATAATATTGAGGAATACTAGTGATTAATGGAATATACGTGTTCGGGTTGTTGTACAGGGATAATATATAATATTGAGAATACTGTATTAATACAGTATACTGTGTTCTGTTGGGACAGGGAACCTATATAATATGAGAATCCAGTATTAGGCATTCTATTTACGTTCTGGTGGGTTACAGGGATAATATATTAATATTGAGAATATGGTTAGAATACATATACTGTTAGTTCTGGTGGTACAGGGATACTATATAATATTGGAATTATGGTATTAATACATATACTGTAGTTCTGGTTGTGGTAAGGGATATATATATATTGCGAATTACTGGAAAATACATATATGTAGTTCTGGTTGGTACGGGGATAAATAATAATGCGAATTACTGGTATTAATACAATCCTGAGTTCTGGTTGTAAGGCTACTATATAATATGAGAATAATGGTATTAATAATATCTGTTAGTGTGGTTGGTTACAGGATACTATATTTAATATGAGAATTACGGGTATTAATACATATACTGTAGTTCTGGTTGGTACAGGGATACGATATAATATTGAGAATTACGGTATAATACATATACTGTAGTCTGGTTTGTACCGGGATACTATATAATCTTAAGAAGTACTGGTATTAATACATATAATGTAGTTCTGGTTGGGTACAGGGGATACTATATAATATTGAGTAGGTACTGGTAGTAATACACAGTATACTGTAGTTCTGGTTGGTACAGGGATACTATATAATATTAGAATTTATTGTTGATATTTAATACATTATAGTCAATCCAAACCTAATATTATAACATTGTGGAAATTTAAAAAAAGGAAAAGTTCCATCTAGAAATACAATATTGAGTAATGTTGACTTTCTTAGGAAGAAAAGAGAATTTGGGGGAGATTAAATGGAACAAATCCCTAAAATCCGTAGCCTAAGAATAATTTAGGAAACATTAACTGTTAGAAAGTAAATTAATTAGCCCAGTGACAGTCCAAAGCTGTTATACTCTATGATCTGGGGGATACAGGGACATTTTCTCAGGGTTCTAAAACTGTAATAAAATACAATTGGGGGGGGTATTTATCTTAGTGGAGAATTTATCTTCACACACCGTTGGTCAGGTAAGAAACATTGAAGTATTGCGAGGAACGTGATGTCATTTGGAAATATTCATTTCTGTATTAGGGAAATATCAAAACAGTTTAGGAACTATTCTGTTTTCGAGAGTGATAGGGTTTTATTCTAATTTTCTTTTAGAAACTTTCTCAGTAAGCAGGTCAAAGCCATCAGTAAGATATCTGTCGTATTCAGTTAATCAAACGGACTTGAAGTGTAGTTCTGAAGACGTTTCGCTAGTCATCCGAATGGATTCTCAATTCAGAAGACGTGTACAAGATATGTTGGTAATAAATTACACTGAAATGGTTTCATCAGCAAATAACCAACACTTGTATCAGGAGGCCCAACTCATGCTGTTATATGGAGAGACAATGACCTTTCTGTTATATGGAGGTCCCTAACTCCCTGCTGGTATATGGAGAGCCCTGACCCCTTCTGTTAGATGGAGATCCCGACCCTTCTGTGATATGGAGATCCTAACTCCTGATGTTATATGGAGGTCCCTGACCCTTTCTGTTATATGGAGATCCTAACTCCTGATGTTATATGGAGGGGGGGGTTTTCGCCTGACCCCCTTTCTGTTTATGGAGATCCCTGACCCCTTTCTGTGAGATGGAGAGATCCCTGACCCTTTGCTGTTATATGGAGGTCCCTGACCCTTGATGTATAGGGAGATCCCTGACCCCTTTCTGTTTTATATGGAGAGCCCTGACCCCATTCTGTTATATGGAGAGACATGACCCTTTCTTTATATGGAGATCCCTAACTCCCTGCTGGTATATGGAGGTCATGACCCCCTTTCGTTATTATGGATGATCCCTAATCCCTCGGTATATGGAGGTCCCTTGACCCCTTCTGTTATATGGAGCCTCCCTGACCCCTTTTTGTTATATGGCGAGATCCCTGACCCCCCTTCTGGTTATATGGAGATACCGGGAACCCTTTGTATTATGGAGGGTCCTTGACCCATTGATGTTAATATGGGGTCCCTGACCCCTTGATGTTATATGGAGGTTCCTGACACACTGTGTTATATGGAGATCCCGACCCCTTTTGTTATTTTTATTGGGGGGGGGGGAGGTCCCTGACCCTTGCTGTTATATGGAGGTCCCTGACCCCTTGCTGTTATATGGAAGGTCCCTAACTCCTTGTGTTATATGGAGGCCCTGACCCTTTGCTGTTATAGGAGGGTCCAGGACCCCTTTTTCTTGGTAGATGAAGATCCCTAATTCACTTTCTGTTATATGAAGATCCCTGACCACCCTTTGATGTTATAGGGAGGATCTGAAACTTTGCTGTTATATGGAGATCCCTGACCATTTGCTGTTATATGGAGGGTCCTGACCATTGTTGTTATATGGAGATACTGACCCTTTGCTGTTTATGGAGGTCCTGACCAATTGCTGGTATATGGAGATCCATGACCTTGCTGTTATATGGAGATCCATGATCATGCTTTATATGGAGGCCAGGACCCCTTGTGTTATGGAGTCCCTATCCCATCGGGTTGTTATAGGGAGGCCCTGACCCTTTGCTGTAGTATGGAGATCCTGACCCTGTCTGTATGGAGTATGCTTGTGTTATATGGACGGTCCCGACCCTTTCCTTTATATTGAGGTCCCTGATCCCCGTGTGTATATGGAGGTCCCTGACCCCTTGTGGTTATATGGAGTCCTAACCTACCTGTGTCTTATATGGAGGTCCCTGCCCTTTGCTGTTGATATGGAGATCCATGCAGTGGCACTTCTCGGGTTTTGCTGCTGAAGCCAACCTTTGAATGACCCCTTGATTATGCATGAAATGCCATCTTTCTGTAGTTATAAAAAATTTTATCCACAAAGATTTGTAAGCCCCCTCACCATGTAAAGGAGACTCTTTACTAGCAGGGACACCTAAGATACCCAACAGTCCGAACCTAGCCTAACAACTTAAGCTAACCTAACAATATACAATATTTTAACATCATCTACTGTTACTAGGGAAAATACATTTTTTTCTACCGTCGGAGGGAACTTTTTGTTTTTTCCCCCATTCCTACGTGCTGCCCTAGACAAATTTACTCACTCGCCTACATGGTCGAGAAGTGGCCCTGGTATCCCTGACTCTTGCGTATATATTGGAGGGGAAGGTCTCTGGCCCCTTGCGTTACATGGAGGTCCCTGACCCTTTCACAAGCACAACTACAATCAAAGTAAAATTAGGGATACATGATCTGCAGCACACGAATAAGAGATTGAGTTTCAAATCTCTTATAGAAAGGTGTGTTTCCCAACAGCACTTGCACAAGGCAACAAACTCAAACCAGGAAAGTACCTGACCGATTACCCCTCTCACCTCTACTAGAATAATATTCCTAATCCAGAACCTATACCAATTTACTCAGATTTATTTTTCTCTTGCTCTGACAAGTGTATATTGTGTTGCTGGGAGCAAGGAAGGTGACAGTTTGTTTAATGTGTTAGTGCAACTCAACACCTCATTCTAACAAAAAAACAACAAGTGTCTACCAAACACGAAGAATATAGTAACCGTCTAGAGCTAGGAGTATTTGTTTTTTAGTGGTTACAACAGACTATTCTAACACCTGACTTGTATGTTAAAATATAGTAACTAAGTATTACAAAGTGAAAAAAACCGTTTACTAGAGCCAGTGTGGTATCCGGTTTGTAGCAGCACTCCAATGAATATAGTTACTAGAGCCAGCGTGGGTTGGTATCCGGTGTGTTTAGCAGCACTCCAATTGATATTAGTTACTAGAGCCAGTGTTGGGTAATCCTGTGTAGCAGCACTCCAATGGAAAATATTAGTTATAATAAATAAACTTAGCCGCCCAGGAGCCAGGTGTTGAGTATCCGTGTAGCGCACTCCAATAATATTATTTATAGAGCGTGGTTGAGTATCCGTTGTAGCAGCACTGCAACTGAAATGGTCCATCTTCAAGAGAACATTATTTACTAGAGCCCAGTGTTGAGTATCCTGGTGTACGCAGCACTGCCAATGAATTTTCCACTTCAGTAGAACATAGTTACTAGAGAGCCAAGTTGGTGACGTATCCGTTGTATAGCACTGCTGAATATTGAGTTATAGAGCCAGTGTGATATGCCGGTGTAGCCGCCTGCAATGAATATTCCACTTCATTAAAACATTAAGTTACTAAGCCGTGGTGAGGTATCCGGGTATTAGCACTGGCAATTGAAATTAGTTACTAAGCCAGTGGGTGAGTATCCGTGTGCAGCACTGCACATGAATATTTCACTCAGAACATTAGTACTAGAGCCAGTGGTTGAGTTATCCGTGTAGTAGCACTGCAATGTAATATTTCCACTTCAGAGAACATTGTTACTAGAGCATTGGGTGAGAATCCGTAGTGTAGCACTGCATGAATATTTTCCACTTCAGAGAATAATTGTTACTATCCATGGTGCAGATCCGTATTAGCACTGAACAATGAATTTTCAACTCAAGAGAACATTAAAAAGTCTTTGTTTTGTTTGTGCTGCATAAGAAAAAGATAAACAAAAACCAAGATTAAAGGGAATTAAAAGGAATAAGTGTCAGTTGTTTGAAAAGTTCTTAATCTACATTAATACCTGGTAAAATATTACAACAGTACCCACTATTACTTTCGGTAACATATAATGAAGTCACTCTTCAGTGTATTTTTCATAAACCTTTATAAATTACTCATTTGCTCATATACCCTGAATGGTAATTAATGAAATTTGTTTGAACATACTCTTGAGAGTGGACCTTCATATATGTTTAGTGGGTACTTTATATATTTACCAGGGATTATGTAGATAAGAACTTTTCAAACAAATGAACTGATCTTTAGTCCTTTAATCTTCTTTTTAATTTGTATGTTATTGGAGCAAAACAAAACAAAATACTTTTTACTAATTATTACAAATATTTATATTTTTTGAGAGGATTTGTATAAAACTCCATTGCAATAGTGACCCACATGAACTTATCTACCTAGGGGAGTATGTTGTATTCCAATTAGATCAACAATATACCATGACCTGGATGAATGAGAACCTTCACAAGCATACTACCTAGGGGAGCTTTCTTCTTTACTTTATTTGTAACTTACTTTGTAATCAAAGTCTCAGAAATAATATTCAGTAGTTGACTTGCATGGACCAAATATTCTTGTCTATTGTGCCATATTATGAAGTCATTTTAATGACCAGTAGCATCTTATTTCTATATTAATTGTTCTTTTTCCATTCTAGGACAGAACTCGCACACATTGTAGATAATGGTCAATAGCGGATTTTTGGGGCTAGATCTTATTAAAATGACACATTCAACAGCATGTCTTTGGAGGCGTGGTGAGGCAGGGGGTGCTATGAATGTTGTAGGTAGTTTTGGCACCCACGCTGCAGATAGGACTCTATGTTGTATGTTGTAATAACACCGCCAAATTCTGAACTTTGCTTTGGTCTTGATTTTTTAAAATTAAATTCCTCATTCTTTCTCTGTTTATTCTGTAGAAAGGGTTAAGGTGAATCCATACAAGAGATGTTGTAGTGTATCGTTTATTCTCCATGTGCTGCTTCTAGTAATCTATATTATCCTATCGATAAGTTGTACGTTTTTTTAGCATTTATTAGATGCAAATCTTAAAGTAAGATCAGATTCTAATTGTATAAGGAACCTCCTTAATTATTAGCCATGTGTATAATGGTGTTAGGTGTTTAACTGGAGGTCACATTATTTGGAATCATTGAGCCAGTCTTTGAGATATTGAATAAGATTACAGGGTTATTCAATAAAAGTTCTTATCGTTTAAAGTGCTAATTTTGCCCCAACCAATCAGATCTTATTTAACATTTGAAAGGTAACATCTGATTGGTTGAGGCAAAAATTAGCACACTTTAAATGATAAAGAACTTTGATTGATAAAACCCTGATTGTATTTTTTTTCCTTGACAATGAAAACACAAACCTTAAAGGACACAGTGTGTGACATGGGAGGGAACAGGATTTTTTTCAAAGAGATTCAAAAAAAGTTTTTACGTTAAAATGGTGCTAATTTTGCCCAACCAATCAGATGTTATTTAAATTTGAAAGAAAAAAAGTTAATATCTGATTGGTTGGGCAAACTATGCCCCCATTTTTAATAAGAAACTTTATTGAGTAGTCAGTGCTCACAGTTCTTCCAAGGGTTCTTCATGATGTTGGTTACACAATGACCATTTCTATCTTATTCTCCGCCAGGCTATGCAAAAAACAATCAAACCTTATTAACAGAATTTTTTTGGTGTTGGATTTGGGGACCTTCACAATCTTAAATATTAGTTTTTGCATTTTTCTGACCAGGTATCTCATGGCTTTAGCAGGAAATGTCCTTGTTATTAGTCCTGGTTATGGTCAATAGAAGTCTTCATTTCCCCATGTACTTCTTCCTCACCAAATGTCCTTGTGTGAAATCTCTACACTACCAATGTTGTCCCCATTATGTTAAGGTCATCCTGGAAGGTGGAGGGGATATGTCAGTTACTGCCGTATCGGGCAAACTTGTCTGATTTGTGTCCCCTCAGTCGCGGAGTGTTTCTTTTAAGCTGCAATGTATCTTTGATCGCCATTGCGCCATATGGAATCCACTGCGTATACAAATTAGACCGTTCAGGCTAGCTTCTACTGTCATCTCCTGTTGGCTTTCTGGTTTTAACATGTGTCTCCTTATATTTGTTTGTGAGTCAAATTAGAATTCTGTAAGGCAACATCATTAAACCATAATACTGCGACATCGCTCCATAAAGAACTGTCTCTCAGACACCTTCTCTGTGGAACTGATCACCTCTATGGCTTCAGTATTTGTAGCCCTGGCTCCATTTCGTTCATTTATAATCACCGACATCTCCATCATCGCACCATCCTGAGGATCCCTACAAGTTCAGGGAAACAGAAGACCTCTCCACCTGTGCTCACCTGTCTGTTGTGTGTATGTATTATGGCACATTGATCTCTATCCTATCTATCCACCTGGGAAACACGCAAATGAAATATTCTCCTATTGACGTTGTGGTGACCCCATTGTTCAACACTGTTACTACACGCCGAGAAACCAAGGATTCAAAGGGCCATATTAAATCTCATAGCTCCAGACCAAAAAGTTGCATTTGATTGAATATCCTTGTTCTTCCATCAGTGCCACATTTAATAGTAATATTAAATGTTTTGCTGTTACATAATAAGAATATTACTTATAGTTTTCCATGAGAACTAGATCTAGGGGCATTTTGGAGTGACAAAAGGTTAAAGGACATGTCCACTCCAAAATAAAAAAAACTACTCATGTCATAGACAGTATATAGTACAGTGTAGTACAGTAGTATATAGTACAGTATAGTACAGTATGTACAGTATATACAGTAAGTTACATATAGTATAGTACAGTATAGTACAGTATTTATAGACGTGTAGTACAGTATTATATAGTACAGTATAGTACAGTATAGTACAGTATAGTACAGTAATAGTACAGTACAAGTATAGTACAGTATAGTACAGTATAGTAATAGTACAGTATAGTATAGTACAGTATTAGTACAGTATTATATAGTACAGTGTAGTACAGTATTATATAGTAAGTTAACAGTATAGTACAGTATAGTACAGTATAGTACAGTTATAGTAGACAGTATAGTACAGTAAGTACAGTATTATTAGTACAGTGTAGTACAGTATTATATAGTACGATAGTTACAGTATATACAGTATAGTACAGTGTAGTACGTAATATAGTACAGTATAGATACAGTACAGTATAGTAAAGCTACAGTATAGTATAGTATAGTATAGATAGTACAGTTATAGTATAGTACAGTATAGTATAGATACAGTATAGTACAGTTATAGTACCAGCCTTTACATTATAGTACAGTTATAGTACAGAATGATAGTACAGTATATAGTACACGTATAGTATAGTACAGTATAGTAATAATAGACAGTATAGTACAGTATAGTCATATAGTACAGTATATAGTAAAGTAACAGTATAGTACCAGTTAGTATAAAGTAACAGTATCGTTAGTAACAGTACAGTATAGTATAGTATAGTACAGTACAGTATAGTACAGTATAGTACAGTATAGTACAACATAGTACAGTAGAGTACAGTATAGTATAGTACAGTATAGTACAGTACAGTATAGTACAGTATAGTATAGTACAGTATAGTATAGTACAGTATAGTACAGTATAGTACAGTAATAAAGTATAGTACAGTACGTATAGTCATAGTCACAGTACAGTATGTAACAGTTAGTACATTAAGTATAGTACAGTAATAGTTATAGTAATAGTATAGTTACAGTATTTATATTACAGTGTAGTACAAGTATTCTACTATAGTTACAGTAGGTACAGTACATTAAGTAATAGTGATATTAACAGTAATAGTACAGTATAGTAACAGTAAGTATAGTATAAATCTTTATAGTACAGTATCGTATAGTATAGTATAGTATCGTACAGTATAGTACAGTAATAGTATAGTAAATATAGTATAGTACATATAGTACATAGTATAGTTAAGAGTATAGTACAGTATAGTACAAGTATAGTATAGTCTCGTATAGTACATTATCTATCGTCCAGTGTAGTCCAGTCTCTCTCGTACCGTCCTAGTATGTATATACAGTGTTGTACAGTATTATCATAGTACATTATTATATAGTACAGTATAGTAAATAGTATCGTACAGTATAGTACAGTATTATCTAGTACAGTGTAAGTACATTATTATAAGTAACAGTATAGTACAGTACTAGTACAGTATAGTACAGTGTTAGTACAGTAATTATATAGTACATATGTACAGTACCGATAGGAAAGTACCGTCATAGTTAGTATAGTATAGTATAGTACAGTATAGTATAGTACAAGTATAGTACAGTATACTATAAGTCCGTATAGTATAGTACATAAGTCCAGTACAGTAACAGTACAGTATAGTATAGTATTTATAGTATAGTGACAGTATTATAGAGTCACAGTATGTTGTATAGTATAGTATGTCGTAATTTATAGTAACAGTATAGTATAGTACAGTATATTATAGTATATATGTATAGTACAGTACAGTACAGTACCATTAATAGTATAGTTATAGTATAAGTACAGTAGAGTATATTACATTATTTATATAGTCATTATAGTACTAGGTATGGAAGAGAGTACAGTAATAATAGTTACAGTATAGTATATCATAGTAAACAGTACAGTACGTACAGTTACGTAAGTCATATTACAGTAATAATTAACAGTACAGTACAGTATAGTATAAATACAGTATAGTAATAGTACAGTAACAGTACATATATATATACAGTATAGTACATTATTATAAGTACGTGGTAGTACAGTATTATATAGTACGTCTTAGTACATGTACAGTATTTATAGTACAGTGAATAGTATAGTATAGTTATAGTATAGTACAGTTAGTATAGTACAGATAGTACCTATAAGTATAGTACAGATTATAGTCATTATAGTATAGTACAGTACAGTAAATACCAGTAATATATAGTTAACGTATAGTAATAGTAACAAGTAATAGTGCATGCAGGTACAGTATAGTACAGTACATTACAGTATAGTACAGTATAGTACATATAGTATAGTACAGTTACAGTAATAGTATAAGTACAGTATAGTACAGTATAGTAAATAGTATAGTATAGTATGTACAGTACAGTACAGTACAAGTATAGTATGGATAGTAAGTACAGTATAGTATAGTCCAAGTATTATATATAACAGTAATATATAGTATAGTATAGTACATTATTATATAGTACAGTATAGTATAGTATAGTACAGTATCAGTACATTACAGTATGTATATTATAGTAGAGGTACAAAGTATAGTACAGTACCGTACATAGAGTATATACAGTATAGTACTAGTAACAGTACAGTACAGTATCGTAAAGTACAGTATAGTACACGTAGTATATATTACAGTGTATAGCAGTATTATATAGTACAGCTATAGTCCATTACAGTATATGTATAGTACAAGTATAGTATAGTATAGTATGTCTAGTACAGTATAGTATAGTACCGTATAGTACAGTATAGTTCGTGACAGAAAACTTATAGTACATTAATAGTATAGTACATTACAGTATAGTAACCGTATAGTATAGTAACAGTATAGTTGAGTAACAGTATAGTGCATTGCAGTACCGTATAGTACATTACAAGTAAGTATAGTACAGTATAGTAACAGTATAGTCTAGTACAGTAAACAGTATAGTAAATAGTACAGTAAGTACAGTATAGTACAGTATTAGTATAGTACAGTCAGTATCGTACATTATAGTATAGAGGTACCGTATAGCACAGTATAGTATAGTACCCGTACAGTTCATAGTCATCATAGTAATCGTTATAGTACAGTATAGTGCAGTACAGTACATATAGTACAGTATAGTAACAGTATAGTATAGTAAAGTAAAGTACATTATAGTACAAGGACAGGTACAGTATAGTAACAGTGTAAGTACAGTATAGTATAGTACAGTATAGTGCATTATATTACAGTATGTCATAGTACAATTACGTAACATTCTAGTCATAGTGCAGTACAGTACATTATAGTAATAAGTAAGTACATTCTGGACAGTATAGTACTAGTACAAGTACAGTATAGTACAGTCATAGTACAGTATAGTCCTAGTACAGTAACAGTACTGTATTATATAGTACGTATAGTATAGTACATAATAGTATTAAGTGCAGTACAAGTACAGTATATTAGTACAGTATAGTACCGTCGTACAGTATGTACAGAACAGTACTGCATAGTATAGTACAGTATGTATATGCAGTACCGTCCAGGTATAGTACAGTACAGTATAAGTATAATAGTATAGTACAGTATAGTACAGTGTATAGTACCGTATAGTACAGTTTATTTGAAGTTGAATAAAGACATCTACGTCATCAATCCAACCCATCTAGCAATCTCCTCATTTCCTGCCTAACTGTATGATCCGAGAAGGCAAAAAAAACCCCACCACTTTTATGCAGGGGGAAAAATTCCTTCCGGACTCCAAGTGGTCAATGGGAAATTTCCCAGGATCAACTCTACTGTTATGTATCAATACCAGTAACTTGTAACATTCCTGTTCTGTGAGAACTCATCCAGCTTTTTATTAACTGACCAATGAACCTGCCATACAACGTCCACTGGAAGACGTTCCATAGCTTTACCATTTCTCACGTGACAAACCCTTTCCCAACTCTACTTTATGTTTCAATACCAGTAACTTGTAACTTCCTTGTTTGTAGAAACTCATCCGCTTTTTATTAAACTGACAATGAACTGCCATAACAACGTCCACTGAAGACAGTTCCATAGCTTTACCGTTCTCACAGTGACAAACATTTCCCAACTCTACTTTATGTATCAATACCATTAACTTGTAACATTCCTTGTTTGTAGAAACTCATCCAGCTTTTTTAAACTGACCATGAACCTGTCCATAACACGTCCACTGGAAGACAGTTCCATAGCTTTACCGTTCTCACAGTGACAAACCCTTTCCCACTCTACTTTATGTATCAATCCCATAAACTTGTAACATTCCTTGTTTGTAAACCATCCAGCGTTTTATTAAACGACCATGAACCTGCTCCATAACAACGTCCCCTGGAATACAGTTCCTAGCTTTTACCCGTTCTCACAGTGACAAACCCTTTCCCAACTCTACTTTATGTATCAATACAGTATACTTGTAACACATTCCTTGTTTGTAGAAACTCATCCAGCTTTTTATTAAAACTGACCAATACCGGCGCCAAACAACGTTCACTGGATAGACGTTCCATAGCTTTCCGTTCTCCATGACAACCCTTTCCCAACTCTACTTTATGGTTCAATCAATACCAGTAACTTTGTACATTCCTTGTTTGTAGAAACTCATCCAGCTTTTTATTAAACTGACCAATGAACCTGCCATAACAACGTCCACTGGAAGACAGTTCCATAGCTTTACTGTTCTCACAGTGACAAACCCTTTCCCAACTCTACTTTATGTATCAATACCAGTAACTTGTAACATTCCTTGTTTGTAGAAACTCATCCAGCTTTTTATTAAACTGACCAATGAAATATATCTTTGTTTTAACCGATTGAAAGCTTTTCCCCCTAGTATAAATTGCAAGATTCTTTTCTAATAAGCTGCATTTAAATATATGTAAGAAGTTGATTGTAGACCTAAGAAGGATTCTACATGGCCCATGTAGTTATCAAAGTACCTTTTGAGTATGTGCACTTATTCAACATGCCTCCAGACCCATGATAGGACTATGAAAGCTGCATGTTATCCAGCAGTTTATTTTTCAGCCAGCAAAAATTACATACAGCCTACCATGAATAATTCAAAATAATTAGCAGGTTATACTGTCAATTTAAAAATGTTATTTATTTATTTTTTGGTTATGGAATCCTGTTATCATTGTGTATGCTGTGGTGGCTCAGCAGTCTAAATCACTCATTTTAGAAACACACAGGCCATGAGGTCACAGGTTCAAATACCCACACCAGAATATTTTTATATTCTGCAAAGTTTGATAGGAAATAAACTGCAAAGATTACTAATTTTTTTTGTATTAAATGCAAAGGAATGTGTAAAGAGTAACCTTCAACACTGCTAAATCTCTGTTCTGTGTCTGAGAGGCAGGATCTTCTTGTCGTTCTGTGGTGTACTGTGAAGACACTAGACCTCACCAAGACAAACAGGTGCATTATGGGAGCTGACCCCCCTGGCATACATGGGTTCATTTCATAAATCCCCCAGAAGTCACACCCAAGGGAAAGTTGAGCTAAACAGCACACAGCTGAAATAATTATTCATGCTCACTGCACAAGGTAAATGGGTGTCATATTTTAAAGGGATATTTCATTTCCATGTAACCTCTTTAATTTGGAACTGAAAGTTAGATGAGGTCCAGGATCTTCTTGGCATTTTCCTTCTGTATGACGGAGCCAGACGGATGGGACACAGTTGGGGGATGGAGCCTGCAGGATCCTTCCAGAGAGAGAATTATCTCTGTACAGGAAGGGGCCCATAGCTAATAGGAGTCACTGCCCCAAGAGAAATAAACTATCAACTCTATGGACAGTAGGTAGAACTATTCCAAATAATTACTGTGTCTGACAGTCTGAGCAGAGCAATGTATGGGGGACTCAGAGATAGAACTACATTGATCCACTGATACCAGATGGTTTCTATTCTATCCCAATGGGAGGAAATCCTGGGTCCAGACTGTCTGGAGATTGTCACAAATCCCCACAGTCTTACCCTCCTTGTCTCCATGTTTAGTGGGTGGAATAAGGACTCACACTGCTTGTACCATGTCCTCTGGGAACTGGAACAGCCTCAACCAACTGTTATCTCCATGGTGGACTGGATTGTACTCAATCATCTATAGGATTAGACTGTAACAAGCACCGTGTTGGCCATTGATGAAAGTGAAGACATCTTGGATATAAAGTAATACCTTTTATTGGGCAACTAAAATGATTGAAAATGCAAGCTTTCCAAGCACTAAAGGTTCGTACACACGTTCATTTTAGCCGTTAATCAGCCTGTGTGTGGGCCCTTTATCGCCCGAAACGAACGTTCGTACACATCATGCGCCGCAGGTCGGGACCAGCCATCACACGTGTGTACGAACCTTTAGGCTTCTTCCTCAGCCATGATACAATAGTGAATCTTGTACAGCACTCTATTTTATACACACTAGAACAAAGACTTTCTGACATTACACAGATGTTATCTTTTGCCTACATGCCTGGCAATGGCCGTTGTAAGTAAAACAATAAATACACATTGAATGATCACACGCAGTAATAAAAGAATTAGCAAGGGTTAAACAATCAGATACACTTCACCTCTAGTGTCCATGGAGGGTCTGGTATTCACAAAGTGTGGGGGTGTTAGTCTTAAAATAGGTTGCCATTTGCCTTGTGTGGAAGGGGATGTGAAAGAAAGAAATCTATTTATATAATCCCACATACATATGTGTGGCTTATAATGGATAGTGTACCCCTTACTGTAAATAATAAGTCAGCTCATTAACTTTACCTTATTACGGTAGAAGTCACCTCAGTGATTTTGACTTCTAATATCCTTATAATTTACAGTAGGGGATACATTATCCCTTATAATATATGAGTGGTACCCAGAGTTCCCTGTATAACTCAATAACTCAGCCTGTTTCCTTGTACCTTTATATAGACACATACCACTTCAATGACTTCTAATATCCTTATAATTTACAGTAGGGGATACATTATCCCTTATAATACATGAGTGGTACCCAGAGTTCCCTGTATAACTCAGTCTGTGTCCTTGTACCTTTATATGGACACAGAACTCCTCAGTGACTTCTAACATCCTTATAATTTACAGTAGGGGATACATTATACACTATATATAAGGTAAACCTATAAACACAACATAGCATGTCTGCAGGGGAAGGATTATGAGTGACCCTGATCTTGGCACATATTTGTGCAATGCATCTGTTAAAAACACATGTATTCTTCGCCACTATCAGATCACCAGACAGCACAGGTTGGAGAGTAGGAAGATTCCCAGACTATAAAATATAGATATGGATTACCAATGGATGTGTGCTTTCCATAGTAGGTTGGTGCTAGGGGTCAGCTTATCATATAAGACACAAGATATAGGACATAGATAACGCCTTTAAGTACAACTTTCTTTCAAAATTCTAAATCATCAGTAAGTAGGTATCAATGTTTTTAAAAAATACGTCTCAGACTTTTCCAATCAGAGTTGTAAGTTGTTATAAACCTTATTGGCCCTTTAGTTCCAAGTTCTTTCTTTCTACTTTGCTTCTAATCCTGTACAGTAAATAAGTAGTTCTGGTTGGTACGGGGATACGATATAATATTGAGAATTACTAGTATTAATACATATACTGTAGTTCTG
>JAACNH010000416.1:0-200084 GCA_019447015.1 Hymenochirus boettgeri
AGAGAGACACAGATACAGTCAGGCAGAGAGAGACACAGATACAGTCAGACAGAGAGAGACACAGATACAGTCAGGCAGGCACAGAGAGACGCATAGATACGGGCAGGCAGTGAGAGAGACAGAGATACAGGCAGAGAGAGAGAGAGATATACATAGATAGGGACATACAGAGAGAGTTATACCCGATCGTCCGATATTTCTGTATTTCGGTCTTAAATAATTGAGTGATTTTATGGATGCGACCGAATCGGACGAACGCACGATCGGACATGTCTGAAAACAACGACCATTGTGCAGTCCTCTATGGACCGCACACTCTATTGTGGCTTTCTGCCTGCCGCAGCTACAGTTACAGTGATTGACAGTCTTTCCTCCTAGCCGACCAGTCAGATGTGTTGAACGATCAGTCAGGAGGAAGGATCGGACAGTGTACACCCATAGATACAGGCAGACAGACAGAGACACCCATAGATACATACAGACACAGAGAGACACTCATAGATAAGAGAGAGAGAGACACCCATAGATACAGGCAGACAGACAGAGACACCCATAAATACAGACACAGAGAGACACTTATAGATACAGAGAGAGAAAGACACCCATAGATACAGGCAGACAGACAGACACCCAATAGATACATACAGACACAGAGAGACACTCATAGATACAGAGAGAGAGAGAGACCCATAGATAGGCAGACAGACAGAAGACACCATAGATACATACAGAACAACAGAGAGACACTCATAGATACAGAGAGAGAGAGACACCCATAGATACAGGCAGACAGACAGAGACACCCATAGATACATACAGACACAGAGAGACACTCATAGATACAGAGAGAGAGAGAGAGACACCCATAGATACAGGCAGACAGACAGAGACACCCATAGATACATACAGACACAGAGAGACACTCAGATACAGAGAGAGAGAGACACCCATAGATACAGGCAGACAGACAGAGACACCCATAGATACAAAACACAGAGAGGACACTCATAGATACAGAGAGAAGAGAGGACCACCCATAGATACAGAGAGAGAGAGGACACCCATAGATACAGGCAGACAGACAGAGACACCCATAGAACATACAGACACAGAGAGACACTCATAGATACAGAGAGAGAGAGACACCCATAGATACATACAGACACAGAGAGACACTCATAGATACAGAGAGAGAGAGACACCCTTAGATACAGGCAGACAGACAGAGACACCCATAGATACATACAGACACAGAGAGACACTCATAGATACAGAGAGCGAGAGAGACACCCATAGATACAGGCAGACAGACAGAGACACCCATAGATACATACAGACACAGAGAGACACTCATAGATACAGAGAGAGAGAGACACCCATAGATACAGGCAGACAGACAGAGACACCCATAGATACAAACACAGAGAGACACTTATAGATACAGGAGAGAGAGAGACAACCATAGATACAGAGAGAGAGAGACACCCATAGATACAGGCAGACAGACAGAGACACCCATAGATACAGACACAGAGAGGACACTCATAGATACAGAGAGAGAGAGACACCCATAGATACAGAGAGAGAGAGACACCCATAGATACAGGCAGACAGACAGAGACACACCATAGATACATACAGACACAGAGAGACACTCATAGATACAGAGAGAGAGAGACACCCATAGATACATACAGACACAGAGAGACACTCATAGATACATAGAGAGAGAGAGACACCCATAGATACAGGCAGACGGACAGAGACACCCATAGATACAGACACAGAGAGACACTCATAGATACAGAGAGAGAGAGACACCCCTAGTACAGAGAGAGAGAGACACCCATAGATACAGGCAGACAGACAGAGACACCCATAGATACATACAGACACAGAGAGACACTCATAGATACAGAGAGAGAGAGACACCCATAGATACAGAGAGAGAGAGACACCCATAGATAAGCAGGGACAGAGAACCCATAGATACGACACAGAGAGACACACATAGATACAGAGAGAGAGAGACACCCATAGATACAGAGAGAGAGAGACACCCATAGATACAGGCAGACGACAGAGACACCCATAGATACAGACACAGAGAGACACTAATAGATACAGAGAGAGAGAGACACCCATAGATACAGACAGACAGACAGACAGAGACACCCATAAATACATACAGACACAGAGAGACACTTATAGATACAGAGAGAGAGAGAGACACCATAGATACAGACAGAGACACCATAGATACATACAGACACAGAGAGACACTTATAGATACAGAGAGAGAGAGACACCCATAGATACAGGCAGACAGACAGAGACACCCATAAATACATACAGACACAGAGAGACACTCATAGATACAGAGAGAGGAGACACCCATAGATACAGAGAGAGAGAGACACATAGATACAGACAGACAGACAGAGACACCCATAGATACATACAGACACAGAGAGACACTCATAGATACAGAGAGAGAGAGACACCCATAGATACAGACAGACAGACAGAGACACCCATAGATACATACAGACACAGAGAGACACTTATAGATACAGAGAGAGAGAGAGACACCCATAGATACAGGCAGACAGACAGAGACACCCATAGATACAGACAGACAGACAGAGACACCCATAGATACATACAGACACCAGAGACAGACACTATAGAACAGAGATGAGAGAGAGACACCCATAGATACAGACAGACAGACAGACACCCATAGATACATACAGACACAGAGAGAGACACTGAGAGGAGACGAGACACCCATTAGATACAGGCAGACAGACAGAGGACACCACAGATACATACAGACACAGAGAGACACTCATAGATACAGAGAGAGAGGGACACCCAAGATACAGCAGGACAGACAGACACCCATAGATAACATACAGACACAGAGAGGACATTATAGATTTACAGAGAGGAGAGAGACACCGATTAGATACAGACAGGAACAGACAGAGGAACCCATACGAGTGAACATACAGACACGAGAGACACTTATAGATACAGACGAGAGAGAGACCCCATAGATACAGCAGACAGAGACAGAAGGACACCCATCAGATACATACAGACACAGAGAGACACTCATAGATACAGAAGAGAGAGAGACACCCATAGATACAGGCAGACACCCATAGATACATACAGACACAGAGAGACACTTATAGAGAGAGAGAGAGCAGAGAGACACCCATAGATACAGGCAGACAGACAGAGACACCAATAGATACATACGACACAGAGAGACACTCATAGATACAGAGAGAGAGAGGACACCCATAGATACAGACCAGACAGACAGGGACCCCCAGATACATACAGACACAGCGAGGAGACCACTTATAGATTGTAAACAAGGGGGGAAGAGAGAGAGACACCCATAGTAAATACAGACAAGAGAGGACACTATAGATAAGAGAGAGAGAGCACACCCATAGATACAGGCCAGAACGACAGAGACACCCATTAGATACCTACAGAACCAGAGAGAACACAAGGATATCGAGAGAGAACCCAAGATACAGAAGACAGACAGGACACCCATAGATACATACAGACCCAGAGAGACACTCATAGATACAGAGGAGAGGAGAGCACCCATAGATTCAGGACAGACAGACAGACACCCATAGATACATAAGACACAGAGAGGACACTATAGATACAGAGAGAGAGACGAGGACACCCATAGATACCAGACAGACAGACACCCATAGATACATTAACAGACACAGAGAGACACTTATAGATTAGAAGAGAGGAGAGAAGAGACACCCATAGATACAGAGACAGGACAGAGGACCCATAGTACATACAGACACAGAGAGACACTTATAGATACAGAGAGAGAGAGACACCCATAGATACAGACCAGGGACAGACAGACCCATAGATAACATACAGACAGAGAGAGACACTTACGAGATTATAGAGAGAGAGAGGACACCCATAGATACAGACAGCGACAGACAGAGCACCCATAGATACATTACAGACACAGAGAGGACATATATAGATACAGAGCAGACGAGACACCCATAGATAAGGCAGACCGACAGACACCCATAGATACATACAGACCACAGAGAGACACTTATAGAATAAGAGAGAGGAGAGACACCCATAGATACAGGCAGAACAGACAGAGACCCCATAATAATGACATAAGACACAGAGAGACACTCATAGATACAGAGGAGAGAGGGGACACATAGATACATGACAGACAGACCAGACACCCATAGATAGATACATACAGACACAGAGCGAACTCATAGATACAGAGAAGAGCACCCATAGATAAGACAGACAGACAGACACCCATAGAAAATACAGGACACACAGAGAGGACCACATAATGAAACCAATTCAGAGACACATCGGCGGGGACTTATAGACAGGAGAGAGAGACACCCCATAGATACAGGACAGACAGGGACAGACACCCATAGAAACATACAGACACAGAGAGACACTTATAGATACAGAGAGAGAGACACCATAGATACAGGCAGACAGACAGACACCCATAGATAATACACAGACAACAGAGCGACACTTATAGATACAGAGAGAGAGAGACACCCATAGATACAGGACAGACAGACAGACACCCATAGTACAATACAGACACAGAGGAGACACTTATAGATACAGAGGAGAGAGAGACACCCATAGATACAGGAACAGGACAGAAAGACACCCATAATACATACAGACACAGAGAGACACTTATAGATACAGAGAGAGAGGACACCCATTGAGATACAGACAGACAGACAGAACCCATTAATACATACAGACACAGAGAGACACTCATAGATACAGAGAGAGAGAGACCACCCATAGATACAGACAAGACAGAAGACACCCATAGATACATACGACACAGAGAGACAATATCGATAACGAGAGACGAGACACCCGACGATCACAGACAGGGCAGACACGACACCATAGATACATACAGAACCAGAGAGGGACATCTATGAGACTACGAGACGAGAGAGAGACACCCAGTACAGAGAGAGAGAGGACACCCTAGATACATTACACGACCAAGAGAGACATTATAGATATAGAGAGAGATTGAGACAAAGACAGACAGAACAACCCATAGATGTACTAACAGACACAGAGAGAACACTCATAGATACAGAGAGAGAGACAGAGAGAGACCCCATAGATACACGACAGACAGAGACACCCCAGATACATACAGACACAGAGAGACACTCATAGATATATATAGAGAGAGACACCCATAGATACAGGAGACAGACAGAGACACCCATAGATACATACAGACACAGAGAGACACTCATAGATACAGAGAGAGAGAGACACCCATAGATACAGACAGACAGACAGACACCCATGATACATACAGACACAGAGAGACACTCATAGATACAGAGAGAGAGAGAGACACCCATAGATACAGAGAGAGCAGAGACACCCATAGATACATACAGACACAGAGAGACACTTATAGATATAGAGAGAGAGAGACAACCCATAGATACAGGCAGCAGACAGACAGACACCCATAGATACATACAGACACAGAGAGACACTCATAGATACAGAGAGAGAGAGACACCCATAGATACAGACAGACAGACAGAGACACCCATAAATACCGACAACAGAGAGGACACTATTAGATACAGAGAGAGAGAGAAACCCATAGAGTACAGAGCAGACAGACAAAACACCCATAGATACATACAGACACAGAGAGACACTTATAGATAGAGAGGAGAGAGACACCCATAGATAAGGCCAGACAGACAGAGACACCAAGATAAAACAGAACACAGAGAGACACTCATAGTACAGAGAAGAGAGAGAGACAACCATAGATACAGGCAGACAGACAGAGACACACCATAAATACAGACACAGAGAGACACTATAGATACAGAGAGAGAGAGACACCCAAGATACAGGCAGGACAGACAAACACCCAATAGACATACAGACACAGAGAGACATCCATAGATACAGAGGAGAGAGGACACCCATAGATACAGGCAGACCGACGAACACCCATAGATACTACGACACAGAGAGACACTCATAGATACAGAGAGAGAGAGACACCCATAGATACAGGCAGACAGACAGAGACACCCATAGATACATACAGACACAGAGAGACACTCATAGATACAGAGAGAGAGAGAGACACCCAAGATACAGGCAGACAGACAGAGCAACCATAGAAACATACAGACACCAGGAGGACACTCATAGATACAGAGAGCGAGAGAGACACCCATAGGATACAGGCAGACAGACGAACACCACAATAAGATAATACAGACACAGAGAGACACTCATAGATACAGAGAGAGGAGAGACACCCATAGATACAGCAGACAGACAGGAGACACCCATAGATACAACACCAGAGAGACACTCATTGATACAGAGAGAGAGAGACACCCATAGTACAGAGAGAGAGAGACACCATAGATACAGGCAGACAGACAGAGACACCCATAGATACATACAGACACAGAGAGACACTCTAGATACAGAGAGAGAGAGACACCCATAGACAGACATACAGACACAGAGAGACACTCATAATAGATACAGAGAGAGAGAGACAACCCATAGATACAGCAGACAGACAGAGACACCCATAGATACATACAGACACAGAGAGACATCATAGATAAGAGAGAAGCGAGAGAGACACATAGATACAGCAGACAGACAGACAGAAGACAAAATAGATAACTACAGACACAGAGAGAACATCATAGATACAGAGAGAGAGAGACACCCATAGTACAGGCAGACAGACGAGACACCCATAGATAAATACAGACACAGAGAGACACTCATAGACAGAGAGCAGAGAGAGACACCCATAGATACAGGCAGAGACAGACAGAGACAACCCTAGATACATACAGACACAGGAGACAATCACATAGATAACAGAGAGAGAGAGACACCATAGATACAGGCAGACAGACAGAGACACCACTAGATACAAAGACACAGAGAGACACTTATAGATACAGAGAGAGAGAGACACCCATAGATACAGAGAGAGAGAGACACCCATAAGACAGAGAAGAGAGAGGACACCATAGATACAGGCAGACAGACAGAGACACCCATAGATACATACAGACACAGAGAGACACTCATAGATACAGAGAGAGAGAGACACCCATAGATACAGAGAGAGAGAGACACCCAGATACAGGCAGACAGACAGAGACACCCATAGATACATACAGAAACAGAGAGACACTCATAGATACAGAGAGAGAGAGACACCCATAGATACATACAGACACAGAGAGACACTTATAGATACAGAGAGAGAGAGACACCCATAGATACAGGCAGACAGACAGAGACACCCATAGATACATACAGACACAGAGAGACACTCATAGATACAGAGAGGAGAGAGACACCATAGATACAGACAGACAGACAGAGACACCCATAAATACATACAGACACAGGAGAAACTTATAGATATAGAGAGAGAGAGAGACACCCCTAGATACAGGCAGGCAGACAGAGACACCCAAAGATACATACAGACACAGAGAGACAACCTAGATACAGAGAGAGAGAGACACCCATAGATACAGACAGACAGACAGAGACACCCATAGATACATACAGACACAGAGAGACACTTATAGATACAGAGAGAGAGAGACACCCATAGATACAACAGACACCCATAGATACATACAGACACAGAGAGACACTTATAGATACAGAGAGAGAGAGAGACACACATAGATACAGGCAGACAGACAAGAGGACACCCATAGATACATACAGACACAGAGAGACACTCATAGATACAGAGAGAGAGAGACACCCATATATACAGGACAGAACACCCATAGATACATACAGACACAGAGAGACACTTATAGAGAGAGAGAGAGAGACACCCATAGATACAGGCAGACAGACAGAGACACCCATAGATACATACAGACACAGAGAGACACTCATAGATACAGAGAGGAGAGAGAGACACCCATAGATACAGACAGACAGACAGACACCCATAGTACATACAGACACAGAGAGACACTTATAGATACAGAGAGGCAGAGACACCCATAGATACATACAGACACAGAGAGACACTTATAGATATGAGAGAGAGAGACACCCATAGATACAGGCAGACAGACAGGACACCCATAGATACATACAGACCCAGAGAGACACTCATAGATACGAGAGAGAGACACCCATAGATACAGACAGACAGACAGACACCCATAGATACATACAGACCACAGAGAGACACTCATAGATACAGAGAGAGAGAGACACCCATAGATACAGACAGACAGACAGACCACCATAGATACATCAGACACAGAGAGACACTATAGAAAGAGAGAGGAGACACACCATAGATACAGACAGACAGAGCACCCATAGATACATACAGACACAGAGAGACACTCATAGATACAGAGAGAGAGAGACACCATAGATACAGACAGACAGACAGACACCCATAGATACATACAGACACAGAGAGACACTTATAGATACAGAGAGAGAGACACCCATAGATACACGACAGACAGACAGACACCCATAGATACATACAGACACAGAGAGACACTTATAGATATATAGAGAGAGAGAGACACCCATAGATACAGGCAGACAGACAGAGACACACCCATAGATACATACAGACACAGAGAGACAATCATAGATACAGAGAGAGAGAGACACCCATAGATACAGGCAGACACAGACAGACACCCATAGATACATACAGACACAGAGAGACACTTATAGATATAGAGAGAGGAGAGACAACCATAGATACAGCAGACAGACAGAGACACCCATAGATACATACAGACACAGAGAGACACTCATAGATACAGAGAGAGGAGACACCCATAGATACAGACAGACAGACACCCATAGATACATACAGACACAGAGAGACACTTATAGATACAGAGAGAGAGAGACACCCATAGATACAGACAGACAGACACCCATAGATACATACAGACACAGAGAGACACTTTAGATACAGAGGAGAGAGAGACACCCATAGATACAGACAGACAGACAGACACCCATAGATACATACAGACACAGAGAGACACTTATAGATACAGAGAGAGGAGACACCCATAGATACAGACAGACAGACAGACACCCATAGATACATACAGGACACAGAGAGACACTTATAGATACAGAGAGAGAGACACCCATAGATACAGACAGACAGACAGACACCATAGATACATACAGACACAGAGAGACACTCATAGATACAGAGAGAGAGAGACACCCATAGATACAGACAGACAGACAAGACACCCATAGTACATACAGACACAGAGAGACACTTATAGATACAGAGAGAGAGGACCACCCATGATACAGACGGACAGACAGACACCCATAGATACATACAGACACAGAGAGGACACTATAGATACAGAGAGAGAGAGACCCATAGATACAGGACAGACAGACAGACACCCATAGATACATACAGACACAGAGGACACTTATAGATACAGAGAGAGAGAGGAGACACCCATAGATACAGACAGACACACAGACACCCATAGATACATACAGACACAGAGAGACACTCATAGATACAGAGAGAGAGAGAGACACCCATAGATACAGAGAGAGAGAGACACCCATAGATACATACAGAGACACAGAGAGACACTTATAGATATAGAGAGAGAGAGACACCCATAGATACAGGCAGACAGACAGAGACACCCATAGATACATACAGACACAGAGAGACACTCATAGATAAAGAGAGAGAGAGACACCCATAGATACAGGCAGACAGACAGAGACACCCATAAATACAGACACAGAGAGACACTTATAGATACAAGAGAGAGAAAGACACCCATAGATACAGGCAGACAGACAGACACCCATAGATACATACAGACACAGAGAGACATCATAGATACAGAGAGCGAGAGAGACACCCATAGATACAGGCAGACAGACAGAGACACCCATAGATACATACAGACACAGAGAGAACTCATAAGATACAGAGAGCGAGAGAGACACCCATAGATACAGGCAGACAGACAGAGACACCCATAGATACATACAGACACAGAGAGACACTCATAGATACAGAGAGCGGAGGGAGACACCCATAGTACAGGGACAGACAGACACCCTGAACAATACAGACAGAGAGACGAGAGACACTCAGATACAGAGAGAGAGAGACACCCATAGATACAGGCAGACGGACAGAGACACCCATAGATACAAACACAGAGAGACACTCATAGATACAGAGAGAGAGAGACACCATAGATACAGAGAGAGAGAGAGACACCCATAGATACAGGCAGACAGACAGAGACACCCATAGATACATACAGACACAGAGAGACACTCATAGATACAGAGAGAGAGAGAGACACCCATAGATACATACAGACACAGAGAGACACTCATAGATACAGAGAGAGAGAGACACCCATAGATACAGGCAGACAGACAGAGACACCCATAGATAAATACAGACACAGAGAGACACTCATAGATACAGAGACGAGGAGAGAGACACCCATAGATACAGACAGACAGACAGAGACACCCATAGATACATACAGACACAGAGAGAACACTCATAGATACAGAAGAGAGAGAGACACCCATAGATACAGGGCAGACAGAGAGAGAGACACCCATAGATACAAACACAGAGAGACACTTATAGATACAGAGAGAGAGAGAACACCATAGATACAGAGAGAGAGAGACACCCATAGATACAGGCAGACAGACAGAGACACCATAGAACAAACAAGAGGAGACACTCATAGATACAGGAGGAGAGAGACACCCATAGATACAGAGAGAGAGAGACACCCATAGATACAGGCAGACAGACAGAGACACCCATAGATACATACAGACACAGAGAGAGACACAGAGAGACAATCATAGATACAGAGAGAGAGAGACACCCATAGATACATACAGACACAGAGAGACACTCATAGATACAGAGAGAGAGAGAGACACCCATAGATACAGGCAGACGGACAGAGACACCCATAGATACAGACACAGAGAGACACTCATAGATACAGAGAGAGAGAGACACCCATAGTAGCAGAGAGAGAGAGACACCCATAGATACAGGCAGACAGACAGAGGACACCATAGTAACATACAGACACAGAGAGACACTCATAGATACAGAGAGAGAGAGACACCCATAGATACAGAGAGAGAGAGACACCCATAGATACAGGCAGACGGACAGAGACACCCATAGATACAGACACAGAGAGACACTCATAGATACAGAGATAGAGAGACACCCATAGATACAGAGAGAGAGAGACACCCATAGATACAGGCAGACAGACAGAGACACCCATAGATACAGACACAGAGAGACACTAATAGATACAGAGAGAGAGAGACACCCATAGATACAGACAGACAGACAGACAGAGACACCCATAAATACATACAGACACAGAGAGACACTTATAGATAAAGAGAGAGAGAGAGACACCCATAGATACAGGCAGAGACACCCATAGATACATACAGACACAGAGAGACACTTATAGATACAGAGAGAGAGAGACACCCATAGATACAGGCAGACAGACAGAGACACCCATAAATACATACAGACACAGAGAGACACTCATAGATACAGAGAGAGAGAGACCACCATAGATACAGAGAGAGAGAGACACCCATAGATACATACAGACAGACCGAGACACCCATAGATACATACAGACACAGAGAGACACTCATAGATACAGAGAGAGAGAGACACCCATAGATACAGACAGACAGACAGAGACACCCATAGATACATACAGACACAGAGAGACACTTATAGATACAGAGAGAGAGAGACACCCATAGATACAGGGCAGACAGACAGAGACACCCATAGATACAGACAGACAGACAGAGACACCCATAAATACATACAGACACAGAGAGACACTTATAGATACAGAGGAGAGAGAGGACACCCATAGATACAGACAGACAGACAGAGACACCCATAGATACATACAGACACAGAGAGACATTAGATACAGAGAGAGAGAGACAACCCATAGATACAGGAGGACCAGACAGAGACACCCATAGATACATAGAGACACAGAGAGACACTTATAGATACAAGAGAGAGAGAGACACCCATAGATACAGGCAGACAGACAGAGACACCATAAATAAATACACAGACACAGAGAGACACTCATAGATACAGAGAGAGAGAGAGAAGAGAGACACCCATAGAGAAATATACAGAGAGAGAGAGACACCCATAGATACAGACAGACAGACAAGACGAGACACCCATAGATACATACAGAACAGAGAGACACAGAGAACCATAGATACAGACAGGCAGAAAGAGAGAGACACCCATAGATACAGGCAGACAGACAGAGACACCCATAGATACATACAGACACAGAGAGACACTCATAGATACAGACAGACAGAGAGGACCCCGTAGATACAGGCAGACAGACAGAGAACCCATATAATACAGACACAGAGAGCACTTATAGATACAGAGAGAGAAAGACACCCATAGATACGGCAGACAGACACACCCAATAGACATACAGACACAGAGAGACACTCATAGATACAGAGAGCGAGAGAGAACCCATAGATAAGCAGACCAGACAGAGACACCCATAGATACATACAGACAAAGAGAGACACTCATAGATACACGAGAGGAGAGAGACACCCAAGATACAGGCAGACAGACAGAGACACCCATAGATACTACAGACACAGAGAGACACTCATAGATACAGAGAGAGCGAGAGAGACACCCATAGATACAGGCAGACAGACAGAGACACCATAGAACATACAGCACAGAGAGACACTCAGATACAGAGAGAGAGAGACACCATAGATACAGGCAGACAGACAGAGACACCCATAGATACAAAACACAGAGAGACATCATAGATACAGAGAGAAGAGAGACCACCCATAGATACAGAGAGAGAGAGACACCCATAGATACAGGCAGACAGACAGAGACACCCATAGATACAGACACAGAGAGACACTCATAGATACAGAGAGAGAGAGACACCCATAGATACAGACACAGAGAGACACTCATAGATACAGAGAGAGAGAGACACCCATAGATACAGAGAGAGAGTGACACCCATAGATACATACAGACACAGAGAGACACTCATAGATACAGAGAGCGAGAGAGACACCCATAGATACAGGCAGACAGACAGAGACACCCATAGATACATACAGACACAGAGAGACACTCATAGATACAGAGAGAGAGAGACACCCATAGATAAGGCAGACAGACAGAGACACCCATAGATACAAACACAGAGAGACACTTATAGATACAGAGAGAGAGAGACAACCATAGATACAGAGAGAGAGAGACACCCATAGATACAGGCAGACAGACAGAGACACCCATAGATACAAACACAGAGAGACACTCATAGATACAGAGAGAGAGAGACACCCCATAGATACAGAGAGAGAGAGACACCCATAGATACAGGCAGACAGACAGAGACACCATAGATACATACAGACACAGAGAGACACTTATAGATACAGAGAGAGAGAGACACCCATAGAACATACAGACACAGAGAGACACTCTAGAACCATAGAGAGAGAGAGACACCCATAGATACAGGCAGACGGACAGAGACACCCATAGATACAGACACAGAGAGACACTCATAGATACAGAGAGAGAGAGACACCCCTAGATACAGAGAGAGAGAGACACCCATAGATACAGGCAGACAGACAGAGAACCCATAGATACATACAGACACAGAGAGACACTCATAGATACAGAGAGAGAGAGACACCCATAGATACAGAGAGAGAGAGACACCCATAGATACAGGCAGACGGACAGAGACACCCATAGATACAGACACAGAGAGACACTCATAGATACAGAGATAGAGAGACACCCATAGATACAGAGAGAGAGAGACACCCATAGATACAGGCAGACAGACAGAGACACCCATAGATACAGACAACAGAGAGACACTAATGATACAGAGAGAGAGAGACACCCATAGATACAGACAGACAGACAGAAGAGACACCCATAGAATACATACAGACACAGAGAGACACTTATAGATACAGAGAGAGAGAGAGAGAGACACCCATAGATACAGACAGAGACACCCATAGATACATACAGACACAGAGAGACACTTATAGAGAGAGAGAGACACCCATAGATACAGGCAGACAGACAGAGACACCCATAAATACATACAGACACAGAGAGACACTCATAGATACGAGAGAGGAGAGACACCCATAGATACAGAGAGAGAGAGACACCCATAGATACATACAGACAGACCGAGACACCCATAGATACATACAGACACAGAGAGACATCATAGATACAGAGAGAGAGAGACACCCATAGTACGACAGACAGACCGAGACACCCATAGATACATACAGACACAGAGAGACACTTATAGATACAGAGAGAGAGAGACACCCATAGATACAGGCAGACAGACAGAGACACCCATAGATACAGACAGACAGACAGAGACACCCATAATACATACAGACACAGAGAAGACACTTATAGATACAGAGAGAGAGAGAGACACCCATAGATACAGACAGACAGACAGAGACACCCATAGATACATACAAGACACAGAGAGACACTTATAGATACAGAGAGAGAGAGACACCCATAGATACAGGCAGACAGACAGAGACACCCATAGTACATACAGACACAGAGAGACACTTATAGATACAGAGAGAGAGAGACACCCATAGATACAGGCAGACAGACAGAGACACCCATAGATACATACAGACACAGAGAGACATCATCAGAGACAGAGGAGGAGAGACACCCATAGATACAGAGAGAGAGAGACACCATAGATAAAACAGACAGACAGAGACACCATAGATACATACAGACACAGAGAGACACTCATAGATACAGAGAGAGAGAACACCCATAGATACAGGCAGACAGACAGAGACACCCATAGATACATACAGACACAGAGAGACACTTATAGATACAGAGAGAGAGAGAGACACCCATAGATACAGGCAGACAGACAGAGACACCCATAGATACAGACAGACAGAGACAAGACACCCATAAATCATACAGACACAAGAGACACTTATAGATACAGAGAAGAGAGAGACACCCCATAGATACAGACAGACAGACAAGACACCCATAGATACATACAGACACAGAGAACACTTATAGATACAAGAGAGAGAAGACACCCTAGATACAGGCACAGAACAGAGACACCATAGATACATACAGACACAGAGAGACACTTATAGATACAGAGAGAGAGAGACACCCATAGATACGAGCAGACAGACAGAGACACCCATAAATACATACGACACAGAGAGACACTGCATAGATACAGAGAGAGAGAGACACCCATAGATACAGACAGAGAGAGACAAAACCCATAGATCATACAGACGAACAGATGACAGACCATCGATCGTACAGACACAGAGAGACACTCATATACAGAGAAGAAGGACAACCCCATAGATCAGGCAGACAGACAGAGACACCCATAGAATCATACAGACACAGAACAACACTCATAGATACAGAGAGAGAGAGACACCCATAGATCACGCAGACAGACAGAACACCATATAACATACAGACACAGAGAGACACTTATAATAGGAGAGAGAGAGAGACACCCATAGATACAGACACAGACGAGAGACACCCATATAATACCACAGAGAGACACTTATAGATATAGAGAGAGAGAGAGACACCCATAGATACAGGCAGACAGACAGAGACACCCATAAATACAGACACAGAGAGAGACACTTATAGATAGAGACAGACAGAGACACCCATAGATACAGGCAGACAGACAGAGACACCCATAGATACATACAGACACAGAGAGACACTCATAGATATAGAGAGAGAGAGACACCCATAGATACAGGCAGACAGACAGAGACACCCATAAATACAGACACAGAGAGAGACACCCATAGATAGAGACAGACAGAGAGTTTTGCAGTTCTGCTACTGCTAATAATCTATCAGACTTTCCCACTCCTTATTACCCTACCAGGCCCCATGCTGCTCCTTGACTGGATAATTATTTGTCTATTTTTAGCTCTTCTAGTTTGGTTGGGTCCATTTTTATTTAATATCATTTTCTGTGTCGCAGCCAAATCCCATGCGACCTCGTCTGACCGGAACTTAATGGAAACCATCAGTTTGTAGGTAGAGCCGGGCAGTGCAGCGTAAGGACAGGCCAAGTATCTGTTGAACTTGCATGACCTAAAGGCTTTCAGAAATGAGACACCGTTCATGAGACTAATGGACTTGCCTCTCGGCAGATAATGATAGTAAATAACCCAGGTAGAATGTTGCGTGACATTGAATAATAACACTAGGATCTGCCTTTCAGGACGAAGAAGAGGAAATTAAACAAGAAATTAACATGCTGAAGAAATATTCCCACCATCGGAACATTGCTACCTATTACGGAGCCTTTGTCAAGAAGAGCCCGCCGGGCAATGACGACCAATTGTGGGTAAGAGGACAAAGACGGTGGGCACTTTTATATGTCCAATCGGGCATTAGGCTACGTAAATATGCGATATTTCAGACCGACCAACCAAATTCACCGAATTATCACCTGGAATTTTCACCAAAAGCTGTAGATTAGATTTGTGTACCTGGTATTGGGTGTTTACCATGTCATGCAGAATTAATTCTCACTCTCTGTTTCCCAGTTGGTTATGGAGTTCTGTGGTGCTGGTTCGGTAACTGATCTGGTTAAAAACACCAAAGGAAACGCCCTGAAGGAAGATTGTATTGCGTATATCTGTAGAGAGATCCTGAGGGTGAGTGTTCCGCTCTCCAATGTTGATTTAGTTACAATTTTATTCATTCTGGGGGAGCATCATGCTAGATGCACAGGATTCTGGGAAATCATGTTAGAAGCACAGGATTTTGGGAGATCATCATCTTTGATGCACAGGATTCTGGGAGATCATCTTTGATACACAGGATTCTGAAAGATCATCATGTTATATGCACAGGACTCTGGAAGATCATCATGTTAGATGCACAGTATTCTGGGAGATCATCATGTTTAATGCACAGGAGTCTGGGAGATCATGTTAGATGCACAGGATTCTCGGAAATCATCATGTTTGATGCACAGGATTCTCGGAAATCATCATGTTTCATTCTGGGAAATCTTGTTTGATGCACAGGATTCTGGGAGATCATGTTTGATACACAGGATTCTGGGAAATCATGTTTGATACACAGGATTCTGGGAGAGCATCATGTTTGATACACAGGATTCTGGGAGAGCATCATGTTTGATGCACAGGATTCTGGGAAATCATGTTTGATGCACAGTATTCTGGGAGAGCATCATGTTTGATACACAGGATTCTGGGAGAGCATCATGTTTGATACACAGGATTCTGGGAGAGCATCATGTTTGATACACAGGATTCTTGGAGGCATCATTTTGTTGATGCACAGATTCTGGAGAGCATCATGTTTGATGCACAGGATTCTGGGAAATCATGTTTGATGCACAGGATGCTTTAAGGTGGACTAAATGCTCAAAATTCTGCAAGAGGATTGGCTATTAGACTTATACTAAATGGGGAAAGGATTATTATTTGGTTAATGAAACTTCATAAATTGATATAAATTGATTGATATCTTTTATTGCTAATCGCAGCACTAGGTACGGAGGCGCACATCATGTGACCAGAATGCTTTGCACCTACAACAGCTAAAATGAATCATGGGACAGCCCAAGGTTATTCTTTGTGCACGTCTGTTCCCAATAAAGTGCCCATCCTTCCCATGTACACAGGCTGCTGTAAGGCAAATCAGTCATGTGCTGAATATACAGGGCACTGCAGGAAGTAGGTAAACGGGCAGTTATCCCTGTGGATCAGTGGTGAGGGCCAATTGAGATATGAAATGATCGCTCACCACCAGATATTATCCATCTGTACGTAACTGGGCACACAAGGTAAGATGTCTTCGACCAACCAGAGGAAAATATCTTACCGTGTGCTCGGTCGCCCATTGGATCGGATCAGATGAACTGGCAATCGGGTCCGTTGGTAAAACCTAAACCGTGGAAACCTGTTAAACTAATTCTATTCCTACCAATGTGTCCAAACCTGTTGGCCTGTTCTAGGCTATTTATTACCATTACTGTTTCCACGCCTCACCCCCTGACTGCCTGTGTTCTTTATAGGGCCTGTCCCACCTCCACGCTCACAAAGTCATTCACCGAGACATCAAGGGACAGAATGTCCTTCTGACCGAGAATGCGGAAGTCAAGCTAGGTGAGTCCGGTGAACGTGTGGTTCATAATCCCGCCCATTTACGGCGAGACCTTAAAGGCGTCCTTTCTTACACATTCATTATCAACCTACTTTTAGCTTTAGTTTCCCTTTAATGTCTTAATCCTTGTCATTCTGCTCTCCTGGTGCCCATCTCCCTATATTGATGTAACGTGTTGTTTCTGCCAGTGGATTTTGGGGTCAGCGCCCAGCTCGACCGGACTGTAGGGAGAAGAAACACGTTCATAGGGACCCCGTATTGGATGGCCCCAGAGGTTATCGCCTGTGATGAGAATCCGGACGCTACTTACGACTACAGGGTATGTAATGGCTTGTGGCAAGTTCATGAAAATGAGAATCCACCACCTCCATAGGGAGCTATGCATAGAGGGGGGATGGACGTTTTTATAGGTGCCATAGACCAGGAATCTGCTTTATTGCCATGGGTGCCAAAACTGGCCAATACTGGGAGCTCCACGCCCGCTTACGCCCACAACACGCATTTGCCACGCCCACCTGCGGATCTGTGTGGACCATGGGTTGGGCATTTTTTTTATTCTAAGAATGTTAGTATTTAAAAGGTTTTACATTTAAAGGGTATGTCCACCCTAAAAAGAAAGATCTAGTTGTCAGTCTTGATTGGTTATTCATTGATTAACCAATTGTAAGCGCACAGCTGGCATCTTCCAATTCAGCGGGGTAGGACCACTTTGAATCGAGATACTGCCCCCCCCCCCCCTCCTACCCAATGGCCATCAACACAGTTTAGCCTCACCTAATGGAATGTTTCCTTTATCCCACCCCCGACAGTGGTAGTCCACGCGTGTAGCTATGAACGTCTGGGATAGTTCACCCTGTAGAAGAGAGGATACTGGGTACAGTTCTTACAGCACGGACCTGGCTATCTCACTCGTCTCTGTGTTTGTTCTTTGCAGAGTGACATCTGGTCTCTAGGAATCACCGCTATAGAAATGGCGGAGGGAGCTCCACGTAAGTCTGTTTCTATCTGTAGTAAGTTTTACATAGAGCAGTAAGTAACATATTATAGTAATTAAGGTTGAATTAAGTCATACGTCCATCAAGTCCAACCCTTACACCCTACTCTTTAACCTCTCTAACAGTCGGTCTCAATTACTGTTAATCCAGGGGCACATCTGTGTCTGGTTCCTGCCAAACATTAAGGAACCATATATATATATATAAACTTTATATAGGGAGAACGCTAGGGACTGTGTGTAGCCTGATCTTTAAAAAAGGATTCCGTCTGATCATCTTTACAGTGTATACCAAGATAGGTGGGTAGGCAGGTAGGTTATGACGCCATCTACAGGTAAAAAGCTGCATTGACGTGGAAGTAAATGTAATTGCTATAGAATTGTATAAGATAATTTATTATTTCTGCGTACTTGGAATAATGGAGACCTAAATGATAGTCCGTTTGTTTAATAGTAGCACTTCCTGTCTGTTACCTTGTTAACCCAATCAGCCGGCAGGCATGACATCACCCATGAACTTATTGTGACACGTTGACGTTAAGTCAGCGATGAATTGATGTCAGCGGTGTAGAGGATAGCACTTGTGTGTATGCACTCTCATACAGTAATAGGCAGTGTGGAAGATTATAGATGGATCATTTTTACTATAGCAGTCAGTCCAGTTATTTTCCGACACCCTCTGTTAGCTCCTCCCTCTCTGGATGACATCAGAGGTTGGGGAATGCTGTCATTAAAGGGATACCGTAGAGTGCTGTGTGAGTTTACCGAAGGTCATTTCATTTCAAGGTTACATTTGCCCTTTAGCACAACGTTGACGTTTTATTCCTTTCTCCACCTCTGATCTTTCCCGCAGCGCTCTGTGACATGCATCCGATGAGAGCTCTTTTCCTTATCCCCAGGAATCCGCCGCCAAAGCTGAAATCAAAAAAATGGTACGTGTACAAAGTAGTTCATTTGAATGGTGACTGCTCTACAGGACATATTTGTAAACAGTACAGATACTATGGGGCGGATTTACCGGGAGCCACAGTTCATTTTTTGAATGGACTTATTGTCGCACTAACCGATTCAATAACTTCTTCATTGCACTGGCTGGGTGCGTATTGCAAAAGACACCAGTGCAGCCAGCACAACCTATAGTATAGTATTGAACACTATAGTACAGAATAGTATAGTACAGTATAGTATAGTATTGAACACTATAGTACAGTATAGTATAGTACAGTATAGTACAGTGTTGAACACTATAGTACAGTATAGTATAGTACAGTATAGTACAGTATAGTATAGTATTGAACACTATAGTATAGTACAGTACAGTATAGTATTGAACACTATAGTACACTATAGTACAGTATAGTACAGTATAGTATAGTATTGAACACTATAGTACAGTATAGTATAGTACAGTATAGTATAGTATTGAACACTATAGTACAGTATAGTATAGTACAGTATAGTATAGTATTGAACACTATAGTATAGTACAGTACAGTATAGTATTGAACACTATAGTACACTATAGTACAGTATAGTACAGTATAGTATAGTATTGAACACTATAGTACAGTATAGTATAGTACAGTATAGTACAGTATAGTATAGTATTGAACACTATAGTACACTATAGTACAGTATAGTACAGTATAGTACAGTATAGTATAGTATTGAACACTATAGTACAGTATAGTATAGTACAGTATAGTATAGTATTGAACACTATAGTACAGTATAGTACAGTATAGTATAGTATTGAACACTATAGTATAGTATAGTACAGTACAGTATAGTATTGAACACTATAGTACAGGTATAGTATAGTAAAGTATAGTATAGATTGAACACTATAGTACAGTATAGTACGTATAGTATAGTATTGAACATATATATAGTTATAGTAATAGTGAACAGTAACAGTATTAGTATTGAACACTATAGTACACTATAGTACAGTATAGTACAGTATAGTATAGTATTGAACACTATAGACATAGTATACAGTATTAGACAGTATAGTATAGTATTGAACCACTATAGTATAGTACAGTACAGTATAGTATTGAACACTATAGTACACTATAGTACAGTATAGTACAGTATAGTATAGTACAATATAGTATAGTATAGTATTGAACACTATAGTACAGTATAGTACAGTATAGTATAGTATAGTATAGTATATTATAGTATAGTACAGTATAGTATAGTACAGTACAGTATAATATAGTATAGTATAGAACAGTATAGTATAGAACAGTATAGTATAGTACAGTATAGTACAGTATAGTATAGTATAGTACAGTACAGTATAGTACAGTACAGTATAGTATAGTATAGTACAGTACAGTATAGTATAGTACAGTATTGTATAGTATAGAACAGTATAGTATAGTACAGTATAATATAGCATAGTACAGTATAGTCTAGTATAGAACAGTATAGTATAGTACAGTATAGTATAGTATAGTACAGTATAGTATAGTATAATATAGTACAGTATAATACAGTATAGTATAGAACAGTATAGTATAGAACAGTATAGTATAGAACAGTATAGCATAGTACAGTATAGTCTAGTATAGTACAGTATAGTATAGTACAGTATAGTATAGTATAGTACAGTATAGAACAGTATATAGTATAGTATAGTACAGTACAGTAAAGTATAGCATAGTACCGTATAGTCTAGTATAGTATAGTCTAGTATGGTACAGTATAGTACAATATAGTATAGTACAGTATAATATAGTACAGTATAGTACAGTATAATATAGTATGGTACAGTATAGAACAGTATAGTACAGTATAGTATAGTACAGTACAGTATAGTATAGTACAGTACAGTATAATATAGTATAGTACAGTATAGTATGGTACAGTATAGAACAGTATAGTACAGTATAATATAGTATAGTACAGTACAGTATAGTACGGTATAGAATAGTATAGTACAGTATAGTATAGTACAGTATTGTATAGTATAGTACAGTATATTATAGTACAGTATAGAACAGTATAGTATAGTATAGGACAGTATAGAACAGTATAGTATAGTATAGTACAGAATAGTATGGTATAGTACAGTATAGTATAGAACAGTATAGTATAGAACAGTATAGTATAGAACAGTATAGTATAGAACAGTATAGTATAGTACAGTGCAGTATAGTATACTGTAGTACAGTGTAGTATAGTACAGTATAATATAGTACAGTATAGCATAGTACAGTGCAGTGCAGTATAGTATAGTGCAGTATAGTATAGTACAGTATAGTGTAGTACAGTGTAGTGTAGTACAGTGTAGTGTAGTACAGTGTAGTGTAGTACAGTGTAGTATAGTACAGTGTAGTATAGTACAGTATAGAATAGTATAGTACAGTATAGTATAGAACAGTATAGTATAATATAGTATCATGCAGTACAGTATAGTATAGAATAGTATAGTATAGTACAGTACAATATAGTACAGTACAGTATAGTATAGTACAGTATAGTATAGTATAGTATAGTACAGTATAGTATAGTACAGTATAGTATAGTACAGTATAGTATAGTACAGTATAGTATAGTACAGTACAGTATAGTACAGTACAGTATAGTACAGTACAGTATAGTACAGTACAGTATAGTATAGTACAGTACAGTATAGTACAGTACAGTATAGTACAGTACAGTATAGTATAGTACAGTATAGTATAGTATAGTACAGTATAGTATAGTACAGTACAGTATTAGTATAGTATAGTATTTGAGGTTGACATCCATCCAGTCCAACCTACTCAGCAATACCCACATTTCCCCATAACAACGTCCACTGGAAGACAGTTCCATAGCTTTACCGTTCTCACAGTGAAAATCCCTTTCCGAACTTGGGGGGAGATTCAATATGGCCCAAATCCTTCTAAAATCCACGTTAACCCGAAGAAGTTTCGGGTTAACGTGGGTTTTAGAAGGATTTTAGAGCACAGCGCCATTTCCAAATGCTTTTCGAAATAGCACTGTGCTATAGATTCCAATCCCCTACCATTAAGTTCTGCGCTAGTTGGTAGCACGAAACTTAATGCTACTGTGTGGGAGGCTTTAAAGTCGCATTGCCCCGATCCTGCAATGGAATACCTGGCGTAATCTTGTTTATATCAGTTATTGTATCGTGGGACCGGGCTAAGGTAAGTAACGCGGCTCTTCCTTATTGAATCTCCCCTTTGAAGTTTAAACTTCTGCAAGAGGGAGAATTACCTTTTCCTCCCTTGAATCCATACCTCTCTTTATACAAGACAATACCATGCTGGCTCTGGCTGTTGCCGCCTGGCACTGCTTGCTACCTTTAAGTTTGTTATCCACCAAAACTCCAAGATCCCTTTCCAACAGGGATTCACTTAACACAGAGACATTTATAGTATAAGCAGCACAGGGATGATATAGAAAGGATATAAGGATAATATAGCAGTTGCAACATTTTTTTGCTTGGTTTTTAACACCAGTTAAGAACTGCCTTTAAATTTCATATCTGGTAGCGCATATTCAAAATTTGCCGCAACCTGTTAGCAGTACTTTATGGTCACCCGGTTATTTTACCGCTGCCGTATTCTGTGCCAGGTTTTACAATGCTATTTCTATTTTGCACCATGGTTATAGTAATAAAATGACCACAGTACAAAATGTTTTAAAGTACATTTTCATTCCTTCATCCACTGTAAACTATTGTTATTTCCCACAGGTCCAAAAAATTCATAGACTTTATCGACACCTGTCTAATAAAAAACTACATGAATCGTCCTCCCACGGAGCAGCTTCTGAAACATCCGTTTATCCGGGACCAGCCGACGGAGCGACAAGTCAGGATCCAGCTGAAAGATCACATTGACAGATCCCGAAAGAAACGTGGGGAGAAAGGTGGGCACCTCAATCTCTATGCAAACGTGGGGGACCTATTGACAAATCCTTTTAAAAGCTTTTCATACATGTCCGTGTTCTGGAGAGATTGTTAGCTAAGATAGCGATAGGAAGACAGAAAATTCAATGATCGCTTGCTAGAGAGCCAGAGAAGAGTAAACCAAGGAAATCTGGTTACTAGTTATTCTTTGAACGAGGATCTGATTGATTTTAATAAAGAGAAGTAGGTTGAGAATTGTGTAGCAATGCACCCCGTATACACTCAATTTCACGTGTAGAAATCCCCTGTACACGTTAATTAAGGTTCAGCTAAAGCAGCCAATGAATGACCCATTCAAACTCGTACAAACGTGCGATTGTGGCTCCCGATCCACGGCGCACGATGTGTAGGAACGAACGTTTCGCCTGACAGTTGGCCCATGTGTAGGCACTTTATCGGCCGAAACGGGCGTTCGTTCAGAGATCGGCCAGGTCGGGACCCGTGATCGCAAGTGTGTACGAACCCTAACATTGGTGGAGGCTTCACTCAACTGGCCAATAGCAGTCTTCTCCTTATTAGATTAGGCTGTAATTTCAGACCCCAGTTATTCTCACTGTCTGTTATTAACCAACCTCTGAGACGATCGTTCCATTCCTTCTTTGTGCAGATGAAACAGAATATGAATACAGTGGCAGCGAGGATGAAGAGGAAAACCACGGAGAGGAAGGAGAGCCCAGGTATGGAAAAACCCTATAAAGCTCCACCCATCCCTCTATATGGGATCCAGCATGTTATCCCGACACCTACTGTCCCTGTCTCCCTTTCAGTTCCATTATGAATGTACCAGGTTTATCCCGACACCTACTGTCCACGTCTCCCTTTCAGTTCCATTATGAATGTACCAGGTTATCCCGACACCTACTGTCCACGTCTCCCTTTCAGTTCCATTATGAATGTACCAGGTTATCCTGACACCTACTGTCCACGTCTCCCTTTCAGTTCCATTATGATGGTCACCAGGTTATCCTGACACCTACTGTCCACGTCTCCCTTTCAGTTCAGCATTATGAATGATACCAGGTTATACCGACACCCTACTGTCCACGTCTCCCTTTCATTCCATTATGAATGTACCAGTTATCCTGACACCTAACTGTCCACGTCTCCCTTTCAGTTCCATTATGAATGTACCAGGTTATCCCTACACCTACTGTCCACGTCTCCCTTTCAGTTCCATTATGAATGTACCAGGTTATCCCGACACCTACTGTCCCCGTCTCCCTTTCAGTTCCATTATGATGTACCAGGTTATCTGACACCTACTGTCCCCCGTCTCCCTTTCAGTTCCATTATGAATGTACCTGGTTATCCTGACACCTACTGTCCACGTCTCCCTTTCAGTTCCATTATGAATGTTACCAGGTTATCCCGACACCTACTGTCCACGTCTCCCTTTCAGTCCATTATGAATGTACCAGGTTATCCCGACACCTACTGTCCACTGTCTCCCTTTCAGTTCCATTATGAATGTACCAGTTATCCCGACACCAACTGTCCCAGTCTCCCTTTCAGTTCCATTATGAATGTACCAGGTTATCCCGACACCTACTGTCCACCGTCTCCTTTTCAGTTCCATTATGAATGTACCAGGTTATCTCGCACCTACTGTCCACGTCTCCCTTCAGTTTCCATTATGAATGTACCAGGTTATCCCACACCTACTGTCCCACGTCTCCCTTTCAGTTCCATTATGAATGTACCATGTTATCCTGACACCTACTGTCCACGTCTCCCTTTCAGTTCCATTATGAATGTACCAGGTTATCCTACACCTACTGTCCCCGTCTCCCTTTCGTTCCATTATGAATGTACCATGTTATCCTGACACCTACTGTCCACGTCTCCCTTTCAGTTCCATTATGAATGTACCAGGTTACCCGACACCACTGTCCCAGTCTCCCTTTCAGTTCTTCCATTATGAATGTACCAGGGTTATCTCGACACTACTGTCCACGTCTCCCTTTCAGTTCCATTATGAATGTACCATGTTATCCTGACACCTACTGTCCACGTCTCCCTTTCAGTTCCATTATGTGGTACCAGGTTATCCCGACACCAACTGTCCCGTCCTCCCTTTCAGTTCCATTATGAATGTACCAGGTTATCCCGACACCTACTGTCCACGTCTCCCTTTCAGTTCCATTATGAATGTACCAGTTATCCCGACACCTACTGTCCACGTCTCCCTTTCAGTTCCATTATGAATGTTCTCGCCTTTCATTTTCCATTATAATATGAAAGTTATCCTGACACCTACTGTCCACGTCTCCCTTTCAGTTCCATATGAATGTACCAGGTTATCCTGACACCTACTGTCCACGTCTCCCTTTCATTTCCATTATGAATGTACCAGGTTATCCTGACACCTACTGTCCATGTCTCCCTTTCATTCCATTATGAATGTACCAGGTTATCCTGACACCTACTGTCCACGTCTCCCTTTCAGTTCCATTATGAATGTACCTGGTATCCTGACACCTACTGTCCCGTCTCCCTTTCAGTTCCATTAGAATGTACCAGGTTATCCTGACACCTACTGTCCATGTCTCCCTTTCAGTTCCATTATGAATGTACCAGGTTATCCTGACACCTACTGTCCACGTCTCCCTTTCAGTTCCATTATGAATGTACCAGGTTATCCTGACACCTACTGTCCATGTCTCCCTCCCTTTCAGTTCCATTATGAATGTACCAGGTTATCCCGACACCTACTGTCCCCGTCTCCCTTTCAGTTCCATTATGAATGTACCAGGTTATCCCAACACCTACTGTCCACGTCTCCCTTTCACTTCCATTATGAATGTACCAGGTTATCCCGACACCTACTGTCCACGTCTCCCTTTCAGTTCCATTATGAATGTACCAGGTTATCCCTACACCTACTGTCCACGTCTCCCTTTCAGTTCCATTATGAAGTACCAGGTTATCCCGACACCTATTGTCCACGTCTCCCTTTCAGTTCCATTATGAATGTACCAGGTTATCCTGACACCTACTGTCCACGTCTCCCTTTCAGTTCCATTATGAATGTACCAGGTTATCCTGACACCTACTGTCCATGTCTCCCTTTCAGTTCCATTATGTATGTACCAGGTTATCCCCGACACCTACTGTCCACGTCTCCCTTTCAGTTCCATTATGAATGTACCAGGTTATCCTGACACCTACTGTCCACGTCTCCCTTTCAGTTCCATTATGAATGTACCAGGTTATCCCGACACCTACTGTCCACGTCTCCCTTTCAGTTCCATTATGAATGTACCAGGTTATCCCTACACCTACTGTCCACGTCTCCCTTTCAGTTCCATTATGAATGTACCAGGTTATCCTACAACCTACTGTCCACGTCTCCCTTTCAGTTCCATTATGAATGTACCAAGGTTATCCCTGACACCTACTGTCCACGTCTCCCTTTCAGTTCCTTATGAATGTACCAGGTTATCCTGACACCTACGTGTCCATCTCCCTTTCAGTTCCATTATGAATGTACCAGGTTATCCTGACACTACTGTCCACGTCTCCCTTTCAGTTCCATTATGAATGTACCAGGTTATCCTGACACCTACTGTCCATGTCTCCCTTTCAGTTCCATTATGATGTACCAGGTTATCCCGACACCTACTGTCCACGTCCTCCCTCTTTCAGTTCCATTATGGATGTACCAGGTTATCCTGACACCTACTGTCCACGTCTCCCTTTCAGTTCCATTAAATGTAGCTACCAGGTTATCCTGACACCTACTGTCCATTCTCCCTTTCAGTTCCATTATGTATGTACCCAGGTTATCCTGACACCTACTGTCCACGTCTCCCTTTCAGTTCCATTGAATGTACCAGGTTATCCGACCCTACTGTCCCGTCTCCCTTTCAGTTCCATTATGATGTACCAGGTTTATCCTGACACCTACTGCCCACGTCTCCTTTTCAGTTCCATTATGGATGTACCAGGTTATCCTGACACCTACTGTCCACGTCTCCCTTTCAGTTCCATTATGAATGTACCAGGTTATCCCGACACCTACTGTCCACGTCTCCCTTTCAGTTCCATTATGAATGTACCAGGTTATCCTGACACCTACTGTCCACGTCCCCCTTTCAGTTCCATTATGAATGTACCAGGTTATCCTGACACCTACTGTCCACGTCTCCCTTTCAGTTCCATTATGAATGTACCAGGTTATCCTGACACCTACTGTCCACGTCTCCCTTTCAGTTCCATTATGAATGTACCAGGTTATCCTGACACCTAGTCCCGTCTCCCTTTCAGTTCCATTATTGAATGTACCAGGTTATCCTGACACCTACTGTCCACGTCTCCCTTTCAGTTCCATTATGAATGTACCAGGTTATCCTGACACCTACTGTCCACCGTCTCCCTTTCAGTTCCATTATGAATGTACCTGGTTATCCCGCACACCTACTGTCCACGTCTCCCTTTCAGTCCACCATTATGAATGTACCAGGTTATCCTGACACCTACTGTCCATGTCTCCTTTCGTTCCATTATGAATGTACCAGTGTTCCTGACACCTACTGTCCACGTCTCCCTTTCAGTTCATTATGAATGTACCAGGTTATCCGCGACACCTATGTCCACGTCTCCCTTTCTTCCATTATGAATTACCAGGTTATCCGACACCAACTTCCCCAGTCTCCCTTTCAGTTCCATTATGAATGTACCAGGTTATCCCCGACACCTACTGTCCACGTCTCCTTTCATTCCATTATGAATGTACCAGGTTACTCGACACCTACTGTCCACGTCTCCCTTTCAGTTCCATATGAATTACCAGGTTATCCCGACACCTACGTCCTCCACGTCTCCCTTTCAGTTCCATTATGAATGTACCATGTTATCCTGACACCTACTGTCCACGTCTCCCTTTCAGTTCCATTATGAATGTACCAGGTTATCCTGACACCTACTGTCCACGTCTCCCTTTCAGTTCCATTATGAATGTACCAGGTTATCCTGACACCTACTGTCCACGTCTCCCTTTCAGTTCCATTATGAATGTACCATGTTATCCTGACACCTACTGTCCACGTCTCCCTTTCAGTTCCCATTATGAATGTACCAGGTTATCCCGACACCAACTGTCCCAGTCTCCCTTTCAGTTCCATTATGAATGTACCAGGTTATCTCGACACCTACTGTCCACGTCTCCCTTTCAGTTCCATTTGAATGTACCATGTTATCCTGACACCTACTGTCCACGTCTCCCTTTCAGTTCCATTATGTATGTACCAGGTTATCCCGACACCAACTGTCCCAGTCTCCCTTTCAGTTCCATTATGAATGTACCAGGTTATCCCGACACCTACTGTCCACGTCTCCCTTTCAGTTCCATTATGAATGTACCAGGTTATCCCTACACCTACTGTCCACGTCTCCCTTTCAGTTCCATTATGAATGTACCAGGTTATCCCGACACCTACTGTCCACGTCTCCCTTTCAGTTCCATTTGATGTACCAGGTTATCCTGACACCTACTGTCCACGTCTCCCTTCAGTTTCCATTTGAATGTACCAGGTTTCCTGAAACCTACTGTCCACGCTCCCTTTCATTCCATTATGAATGTACCAGGTTATCCTGACACTACTGTCCCCCGTCTCCCTTTCATTCCATTATGAATGTACCTGTGTTATCCCGACCCCTACTGTCCACCGTCTCCCTTTCAGTTCCATTATGATGACCAGGTTATCCTGACACCTACTGTCCACGTCTCCCTTCAGTTCCATTTAATGTACCAGGTTATCCTGACACCTACTTGTCCACGTCTCCCTTTCAGTTCCATTATAATGTACCAGGTTATCCTGACACCTACTGTCCCCGTCTCCCTTTCAGTTCCATTATGAATGTACCAGGTTATCCTGACACCTACTGTCCCCGTCTCCCTTTCAGTTCCATTATGAATGTACCAGGTTATCCTGACACCTACTGTCCACGTCTCCCTTTCAGTTCCATTATGAATGTACCCAGGTTATCCTGACACCTACTGTCCCGTCTCCCTTTCAGTTCCATTATGATGTACCTGTTATCCTGACACCTACTGTCCCGTCTCCCTTTCAGTTCCATTATGAATGTACCAGGTTATCCTGACACCTACTGTCCCCGTCTCCCTTTCAGTTCCATTATGATGTACCAGGTTACCTGACACCTACTGTCCACGTCTCCCTTTCAGTTCCATTGATGTACCAGGTTATCCCGACCACCAACTGTCCCACGTCTCCCTTTCAGTTCCATTATGAATGTCCAGGTTATCCTGACACCTACTGTCCCCGTCTCCCTTTCAGTTCCTTTGTTCCATTATGCACAGTGTCCCCAGTTATCCTACACCCTACCTACTGCTCCCCGTCTCCCTTCAGTTCCATTATGAATGTACCAGGTTTATCCTGACACCCTACTGGTCCCATTACGCGGTCTCCCTTTCCTGTCTCTTATGTTCCATTATGATAGTACCAGGTGTTATCCTGACACCTACTGTCCACGTCTCCCTTTCAGTTCCATTATGAATGTACCTAGTCGGTTATCCTGACACCACCTGTACGTCCCACGTTCTCCCTTTCATTCCCATTATTGAATGTACGGTATTCCTTGCACACTACTGTCCACGTCTCCCTTTCAGTTCCATTTGAATGTACCGGTTATCCTGACACCTACGTGTCCACGTCTCCCTTTCAGTTTCCATTATGAATGTACCAGTTATCCTGACACCTACCTGTCCCACGTCTCCCTTTCAGTTCCATTAGTGAATGTACCAGTTATCCTGAACACCTACTGTCACGTCCCTTTCAGTCTCTAGACCATGTTACATATCTGTACACCATCGTCCAGGTCTCCTTTCAGTTCCATTATGATGTACCAGGTTATCCTGACACCTACTGTCCCCACTTCTCCCTTTCAGTTCCATGTATGAAGGTACCTTTGATCCTTACTTGTCCACGTCTCCCTTCAGTTCCATTATGAAGTACCGGTTATCCCGACACCTACTGTCCCCTAGTCTCCCTTTCAGTTCCATTATGTATGTACCAGGTTATCCTTGACACCTACTGTCCATGTCTCCCTTTCGTTCCATTATGAATGTACCACGGTATCCTGACACCTACTGTCCACGTCTCCCTTTCAGTTCCATTTGAATGTACCAGGGTTATCCTGACACCTACTGTCCATGCTCCCTTTCAGTTCCATTAGAATGTACCAGGTTTCCTGACACCTACTGTCCACGTTCCCTTTCAGTTCCATTATGAATGTCCAGGTTATCCTGACACCTACTGTCCACTGTCTCCCTTTCAGTTCCATTATGAATGTACCAGGTTATCCTGACACCTACTGTCCAGTCTCCCTTTCAGTTCCATATGAATGTACCAGGTTCATCCTGACACCTACTGTCCACGTCTGCCCTTTCAGTTTCCATTATGAATGTACCAGGTTATCCTGAAACCTACTGTCCACGTCTCCCTTTCAGTTCCATTATGAATGTACCAGGTTATCCTACACCTACGTCAGTCTCCCTTTCAGTTCCATTATGAATGTACCCTGGTTATCCTGACACTACTGTCCACGTCTCCCTTTCAGTTCCATTATGAATGTACCAGGTATCCTGACACCTACTGTCCACGTCTCCCTTTCAGTTCCATTATGAATGTACCAGGTTATCCTGACACCTACTGTCCATTCTCCCTTTCAGTTCCATTAATATGTACCAGGTTATCCTGACACCTACTGTCCACGTCTCCCTTTCAGTTCCATTATGAATGTACCAGGTTATCCTGACACCTACTGTCCATGTCTCCCTTTCAGTTCCATTATGAATGTACCAGGTTATCCTGACACCTACTGTCCACGTCTCCCTTTCAGTTCCTATGAATGTACCAGGTATATCCTGACACTACTGTCCATGTCTCCCTTTCAGTTCCTTATGAATGTACCAGGTTATCCTGACACCTCTATGTCCACGTCTCCCTTTCAGTCCATATGAATGTACCTGTTATCCTGACACCTACTGTCCACGTCTCCCTTTCAGTTCCATTATGATGTACCAGGTTATCCTACACACTACTGTCCACGTCTCCCTTTCAGTTCCATTATGAATGTACCTGGTTATCCTGACACCTACTGTCCACGTCTCCCTTTCAGTTCCATTATGAATGTACCAGGTTATCCTGACACCTACTGTCCACGTCTCCCTTTCATTTCCATTATGAATGTACCAGGTTATCCTGACACCTACTGTCCACGTCTCCCTTTCAGTTCCATTATGAATGTACCAGGTATCCTGACACCTACTGTCCACGTCTCCCTTTCAGTTTCCATTATGATGTACCTGGTTATCCTACACCTACTGTCCCGTCTCCCTTTCAGTTCCATTATGAATGTACCAGGTTATCCTGACACCTACTGTCCACGTCTCCCTTCAGTTCCATTATGAATGTACCAGGTTATCCGACACCTACTGTCCAGTCTCCCTTCAGTTCCATTATGAATGTACCAGGTTATCCTGACAACCTACTGTCCCGTCTCCCTTTCAGTTCCATTATGAATGTACCAGGTTATCCTGACACCTACTGTCCACGTCTCCCTTTCAGTTCCATTATGAATGTCCAGTTATCCTGACACCTCTGTCCACTCTCCCTTTCAGTTCCATTAGAATGTACCAGGTTATCCCGAACCTCACTGTCCCCGTCTCCCTTTCAGTTCCATTATGAATGTACCAGGTTATCCTGAACACTACTGTCCATGTCTCCCTTTCAGTTCCATTATGAATGTACCAGGTTATCCCAACACCTACTTGTCCACGTCTCCCTTTCAGTTCCATTATGAATGTACCGGTTATCCCGACACCTACTGTCCACGTCTCCCTTTCAGTTCCATTATGAATGTACCAGTATCCCTACACCTACTGTCCACGTCTCCCTTTCAGTTCCCATTATGATGTACCAGGTTATCCCGACACCTACTGTCCACGTCTCCCTTTCATTCCTATTGAATGTACCAGGTTATCCTGACACCTACTGTCCACGTCTCCCTTTAGTTCCATTATGAATGTACCAGGTTATCCTGACACTACTGTCCACGTCTCCCTTTCAGTTCCATTATGAATGTACCAGTTATCCCTCACCTACTGTCAACGTTCTCCCTTTTCAGTTCCATTATGAATGTACCAGGTTATCCTGACACCTACTGTCCAGTCTCCCTTTCAGTTCCTATGAATGTACCAGGTTATCCTGACACCTACTGTCCACGTCTCCCTTTCAGTTCCATTATGAATGTACCAGGTTTACCTGACACCTACTGTCCACGTCTCCCTTTCAGTTCCATTATGATGTACCTGTTATCCCTGACACCTACTGTCCATGTCTCCCTTTCAGTTCCATTATGATGTACCAGGTTATCCCGAACCTACTGTCCACGTCTCCCTTTCAGTTCCATATGGATGTACCAGGTTATCCTGACACCTACTGTCCACGTCTCCCTTCAGTTCCATTATGAATGTACCAGGTTATCCACACCTACTGTCCACGTCTCCCTTTCAGTTCCATTATGAATTACCAGGTTATCCGACACCTACTGTCCACGTCTCCCTTTCAGTTCCATTATGAATGTACCAGGTTATCCTACACCTACTGTCCACGTCTCCCTTTCAGTTCCATTATGAATGTACCAGGTTATCCCGACACCTACTGTCCACGTCTCCCTTTCAGTTCCATTTGAATGTCCAGGTTATCCTGACACCTACTCCATGTCTCCCTTTCAGTTCCATTATGAATGACCAGGTTATCCCGACCCTACTGTCCACGTCTCCCTTTCAGTCCATATGAATGTACCAGGTTATCCTGACACCTACTGTCCATGTCTCCCTTTCAGTTCCATTATGATGTACCAGGTTATTCCCACACCTACTGTCCACTGCTCCCTTTCAGTTCCATTATGGAATGTACCAGGTTATCCTGACACCTACTGTCCACGTCTCCTTTCAGTTCACATTATGAGATGTACCAGGTTATCCGACACCTACTGTCCATGTCCCCTTTCAGTTCCATTATGTATGTACCAGGTTATCCTGACACCTACTGTCCACGTCTCCCTTTCAGTTCCATTGTGAATGTACCAGGTTATCCCGACACCTACTGTCCACGTCTCTCCCTTTCAGTTCCATTATGATGTACCAGGTTATCCTGACACCTACTGTCCACGTCTCTCTTCAGTTCCTTATGATGTACCAGGTTATCCTGACACCTATGTCCCGTCTCCCTTTCAGTTCCATTATGAATGTACCAGGTTATCCGACCCCTACTGTCCACGTCTCCCTTTCAGTTCCATTATGAATGTACCAGGTTATCCTGACACCTACTGTCCACGTCTCCCTTTCAGTTCCATTATGAATGTACCAGGTTATCCGACACCTACTGTCCACGTCTCCCTTCAGTTCCATTATGAATGTACCAGGTTATCCTGACACCTACTGTCCACGTCTCCCTTTCAGTTCCATTATGAATGTACCAGGTTATCCTGACACCTACTGTCCCGTCTCCTTTCAGTTCCATTATGAATGTACCAGGTTATCCTGACACACTACTGTCCACGTCTCCCTTTCAGTTCCATTATGAATGTACCAGGTTTCCTGACACCTACTGTCCGGCTCCCTTTCAGTTCCATTATGAATGTACCAGTTATCCTGACACCTACTGTCCACGTCTCCCTTTCAGTTCCATTATGAATGTACCAGGTTATCCGACACCTACTGTCCACCAGTCTCCCTTTCGTTCCATTATGAATGTACCAGGTTATCCCGACACCTACTGTCCACGTCTCCCTTTCAGTTCCATTATGAATGTACCAGGTTATCCTACACCTACTGTCCACGTCTCCCTTTCAGTTCCATTATGAATGTACCAGGTTTATCCGACACCTACTGTCCACGACTCCCTTTCAGTTCCATTATGAATGTACCAGTGTTATCCCGACACCTAACTGTCCACGTCTCCCTTTCAGTTCCATTATGAATGTACCAGGTTATCCGACACCTACTGTCCACGTCTCCCTTTCAGTTCCATTATGAATGTACCCAGTTATCCCGACACCTACTGTCCACGTCTCCCTTTCAGTTCCATTATGAATGTACCGAGTTACCGACCCTACTGTCCATCTCCCTTTCAGTTCCATTTGATAGTACCATTTTATCCTGACACCTACTGTCCACGTCTCCCCTTTCAGTTCCATGATGAATGTACCAGGTTATCCTGACACCTACTGTCCATGTCTCCCTTTCAGTTCCATTATGAATGTACCAGGTTATCCCGACACCTACTGTCCACGTCTCCTTTCAGTTCCATTATGAATGTACCAGGTTATCCCGACACCTACTGTCCACGTCTCCCTTTCAGTTCCATTATGAATGTACCAGGTTATCCGACACTACTGTCCACGTCTCCCTTCAGTTCCATTATGAATGTACCAGGTTATCCCGACACCTACTGTCCACGTCTCCCTTTCAGTTCCATTGAATGTACCAGGTATCCTGACACCTACTGTCCACGTCTCCCTTTCAGTTCCATTATGAATGTACCAGGTTATCCGACACCTACGTCCACGTCTCCTTTCAGTTCCATTATGAATGTACCAGGTTATCCCGACACCTACTGTCCACGTCTCCCTTTCAGTTCCATTATGAATGTACCAGGTTATCCGACACCTACTGTCCACGTTCCCCTTTCAGTTCCATTATGAATGTACCAGGTTATCCCGACACCTACTGTCCACGTCTCCCTTTCAGTTCCATTATGAATGTACCAGGTTATCCCGACACCTACTGTCCACGTCTCCCTTTCAGTTCCATTATGAATGTACCAGGTTATCCGACACCTACTGTCCACGTCTCCCTTTCAGTTCCATTATGAATGTACCAGGTTATCCCGACACCTACTGTCCACGTCTCCCTTTCAGTTCCATTATGAATGTACCAGGTTATCCTGACACCTACTGTCCACGTCTCCCTTTCAGTTCCATTATATGTACCAGGTTATCCCGACACCTCTGTCCACGTCTCCCTTTCAGTTCCATTATGAATGTACCAGTATCCTGACACCTACTGTCCACGTCTCCCTTTCAGTTTCCATTATGAATGTACCAGGTTATCCGACAACACACTGTCCACGTCTCCCTTTCAGTTCATTATGAATGTACCAGGTTATCCTGACACCTACTGTCCACGTCTCCCTTTCAGTTCCATATGTAATGTACCAGGTTATCCTGACACCTACTGTCCACGTCTCCCTTTCAGTTCCATATGTAGTACCGGTTATCCTGACACCTACTGTCCACGTCTCCCTTTCAGTTCCATTATGAATGTACCGGTTATCCTACACCTACTGTCCACGTCTCCCTTTCAGTTCCATTATGAATGTACCAGGTTCTCCGACACCTACTGTCCACGTCTCCCTTTCAGTTCCATTATGAATGTACCAGGATATCCCGACACCTACTGTCCACGTCTCCCTTTCAGTTCCATTATGAATGTACCAGGTTATCCCTACACCTACTGTCCCAGTCTCCCTTTCAGTTCCATTATGAATGTACCAGGATATCCCGACACCTACTGTCCACGTCTCCCTTTCAGTTCCATTATGAATGTACCAGGTTATCCTGACACCTACTGTCCCATTCTCCCTTTCAGTTCCATTATGAATGTACCAGGTATCCGACACCTACTGTCCACGTCTCCCTTTCAGTTTCCATTATGAATGTACCAGGTTATCCACACCTACTGTCCACGTCTCCCTTTCAGTTCCATTATGAATGTACCAGGTTATCCTGACACCTACTGTCCACTCTCCCTTTCAGTTCCATTATGAATGTACCAGGTTATCCCGACACCTACTGTCCAGTCTCCCTTTCAGTTCCATTATGAATGTACCAGGTTATCCTGACACCTACTGTCCACGTCTCCCTTTCAGTTCCATTGTGAATGTACCAGGTTATCCGACACCTACTGTCCAGTCTCCCTTTCAGTTCCATTATGAATGTACCAGGTTATCCTGACACCACTGTCCACGTCTCCCTTTCAGTTCCATGAGATGTACCAGGTTATCCCGACACCTACTGTCCACGTCTCCCTTTCAGTTCCATTATGAATGTACCAGGTTATCTCGACACCTACTGTCCAGTCTCCCTTCAGTTCCATTATGAATGTACCAGGTTATCCCGACACCTACTGTCCACGTCTCCCTTTCAGTTCCATTATGAATGTACCAGGTTATCCTGACACCTACTGTCCATGTCTCCCTTTCAGTTCCATTATGAATGTACCAGGTTATCCTGACACCTACTGTCCACGTCTCCCTTTCAGTTCCATTATGAATGTACCAGGTTATCCCGACACCTACTGTCCACGTCTCCCTTTCAGTTCCATTATGAATGTACCAGGTTATCCGACACCTACTGTCCACGTCTCCTTTCATTTCCATTAGAATTACCAGGTTACCGACACCTACTGTCCACTTCTCCCTTTCAGTTCCATTATGAATTACCAGGTTATCCGACACCTACTGTCCAGTCTCCCTTTCAGTTCCATATGAATGTACCAGGTTATCCCGACCCTACTGTCCACGTCTCCCTTTCAGTTCCATTATGAATGTACCAGGTTATCCTGACACCTACTGTCCACGTCTCCCTTTCAGTTCCATTATGAATGTACCAGGTTATCCCACACCTACTGTCACGTTCCCTTTCAGTTCCATTATGAATGTACCAGGTATCTCGACACCTACTGTCCACGTCTCCCTTTCAGTTCCATTATGAATGTACCAGTTATCCTGACACCTACTGTCCACGTCTCCCTTTCAGTTCCATTATGAATGTACCAGGTTATCCCGACACCTACTGTCCACGTCTCCCTTTCAGTTCCATTATGAATGTACCAGGTTATCTCGACACCTACTGTCCACGTCTCCCTTTCAGTTCCATTATGAATGTACCAGGTTATCCTGACACCTACTGTCCCCGTCTCCCTTCAGTTCCATTATGAATGTACCAGGTTACCCTACACCTACTGTCCACGTCTCCCTTTCTCAGTTCCATTATGAATGTACCAGGTTATCCTGACACCTACTGTCCACGTCTCCCTTTCAGTTCCATTATGATGTACCAGGTTATCCTCGACACCTACTGTCCACGTCTCCCTTTCAGTTCCATTATGAATGTACCAGGTTACCTGACACCTACTGTCCACGTCTCCCTTTCAGTTCCATTATGAATGTACCAGGTTATCCGCCACCTACTGTCCACGTCTCCTTTCAGTTCCATTATGAATGTACCAGGTTATCCTGACACCTACTGTCCCGTCTCCCTTTCAGTTCCATTATGAATGTACCAGGTTATCCCGACACCTACTGTCCATTCTCCCTTTCAGTTCCATTATGAATGTACCGTTATCCTCACCTACTGTCCGTCTCCCTTCAGTTCCATTATGAATGTACCAGGTTATCCTGACACACTGTCCACGTCTCCCTTTCAGTTCCATTATGAATGTACCAGGTTATCCCAACACCTACTGTCCACGTCTCCCTTTCAGTTCCATTATGAATGTACCAGTTATCCTGACACCTACTGTCCAGTCTCCCTTTCAGTTCCATTATAATGTACCAGAGTTATCCTGACACCTACTGTCCATGTCTCCCTTTCAGTTCCATTATGAATGTACCAGGTTATCCTGACCCGACTCCACGTCTCCCTTTCAGTCCATTATGAGTACCAGGTTATCCTGACACCTACTGTCCACGTCTCCCTTTCAGTTCCATTATGAATGTACCAGTGTTATCCTGACACCTACTGTCCACGTCTCCCTTTCAGTTCCATTATGAATGTACCAGGTTATCCTGACACCTACTGTCCACGTCTCCCTTTCAGTTCCATTATGAATGTACCAGGTTATCCTGACACCTACTGTCCATGTCTCCCTTTCAGTTCCATTATGAATGTACCAGGTTATCCTGACACCTACTGTCCACGTCCCCTTTCAGTCATTAATGTACCAGGTTTCCTGACACCTACTGTCCAGTCTCCCTTTCAGTTCCATTATGTACCAGGTTATCCTGACACTACTGTCCACGTCTCCCTTTCAGTTCCATTATGATGTACCAGGTTATCCTGACACCTACTGTCCATGTCTCCCTTTCAGTTCCATTATGAATGTACCAGGTTATCCTGACACCACTGTCCCGTCTCCCTTTCAGTTCCATTATGATGTACCAGGTTATCCTGACACCTACTGTCCACGCTCCCTTTCAGTTCCATTATGAATGTACCAGGTTATCCTGACACCTACTGTCCACTCCCTTTCAGTTCCATTATGAATGTACCAGGTTATCCTGACACCTACTGTCCAGTCTCCCTTTCAGTTCCATTATGAATGTACCAGGTTTCCTGACACCTACTGTCCATGTCTCCTTTCAGTTCCATTATGAATGTACCAGGTTATCCTGACACCTACTGTCCCGTCTCCCTTCAGTTCCATTATGAATGTACCAGGTTATCCTGACACCTATGTCCACGTCTCCCTTTCAGTTCCATTATGAATGTACCAGGTTATCCTGACACCTACTGTCCCTGTCTCCCTTTCAGTTCCATTATGTTGTACCATTTCCTGACACCTACTGTCCACGTCTCCCTTCATTCCATTATATGTACCAGGTTATCCTGACACTACTGTCCATGTCTCCCTTTCAGTTCCATTATGTATGTACCAGGTTATCCTGAACACCTACTGTCCACGTCTCCCTTTCAGTTCCATTTGAATGTACCAGGTTATCCTGACACCTACTGTCCATGTCTCCCTTTCAGTTCCATTATGAATTGTACCAGGTTATATCCTGACACCTACTGTCCATGTCTCCCTTTCAGTTCCATTATGATGTACCAGGTTATCCTGACACCTACTGTCCACGTCTCCCTTTCAGTTCATTATGAATGTACCAGGTTATCCTGACACCTACTGTCCACGTCTCCCTTTCAGTTCCATTATGAATGTACCAGGTTATCCTGACACCTACTGTCCAGTCTCCCTTTCAGTTCCATTATGAATGTACCAGGTTATCCTGACACCTACTGTCCACGTCTCCCTTTCAGTTCCATTATGTATGTACCAGGTTATCCTGACACCTACTGTCCACGTCTCCCTTTCAGTTCCATTATGGATGTACCAGGTTATCCTGACACCTACTGTCCATGTCTCCCTTTCAGTTCCATTATGGATGTACCAGGTTATCCTGACACCTACTGTCCACGTCTCCCTTTCAGTTCCATTATGAATGTACCAGGTTATCCTGACACCTACTGTCCCCGTCTCCCTTTCAGTTCCATTATGAATGTACCAGGTTATCCGACACCTACTGTCCATGTCTCCCTTTCAGTTCCATTATGAATGTACCAGGTTATCCTGACACCTACTGTCCCCGTCTCCCTTTCAGTTCCATTATGAATGTACCAGGTTATCCTGACACCTACTGTCCATGTCTCCCTTTCAGTTCCATTATGAATGTACCAGGTTATCCTGACACCTACTGTCCCAGTCTCCCTTTCAGTTCCATTATGTATGTACCAGGTTATCCTGACACCTACTGTCCATGTCTCCCTTTCAGTTCCATTATGAATGTACCAGGTTATCCTGACACCTACTGTCCATGTCTCCCTTTCAGTTCCATTATGGATGTACCAGGTTTCCTGACATCCTACTGTCCCCGTCCGTCTCCCTTTCAGTTCCATTATGAATGTACCAGGTTATCCTGACACCTACTGTCCCGTCTCCCTTTCAGTTCCTTATAATGTACCAGGTTATCCGACACCTACTGTCCCGTCTCCCTTTCAGTTCCATTATGAATGTACCAGGTTATCCTGACACCTACTGTCCAGTCCCCTTCAGTTCCATTATGAATGTACCAGGTTATCCTGACACCTACTGTCCCACGTCTCTCCTTTCAGTTCCATTATGAATGTACCAGGTTATCCGACACCTACTGTCCACGCTCCCTTTAAGTTCCTTATGAATGTACCAGGTTATCCTGACACTACTGTCCCCGTCTCCCTTTCAGTTCCATTATGAATGTCAACCAGGTTATCCGACACCTACTGTCCCCGTCTCCCTTTCAGTTCCATTATGAATGTACCAGGTTATCCTGACACCTACTGTCCAGTCTCCCTTTCAGTTCCATTATGAATGTACCAGGTTATCCTGACACCTACTGTCCCCGTCTCCCTTTCAGTTCCATTATGAATGTACCAGGTTATCCTGCACCTACTGTCCACGTCTCCCTTTCAGTTCCATTATGATGTACCAGGTTATCCTGACACCTACTGTCCAGTCTCCCTTTCAGTTCCATTATGTGTACCAGGTTATCCCGACACCTACTGTCCCCGTCTCCCTTTCAGTTCCATTATGAATGTACCAGGTTATCCTGACACCTACTGTCCATGTCTCCCTTTCAGTTCCATTATGAATGTACCAGGTTATCCTGACACCTACTGTCCACGTCTCCCTTTCAGTTCCATTATGAATGTACCAGGTTATCCTGACACCTACTGTCCACGTCTCCCTTTCAGTTCCATTATGAATGTACCAGGTTATCCGACACCTACTGTCCACGTCTCCCTTTCAGTTCATTGTGAATGTACCGGTTATCCTGACACCTACTGTCCACGTCTCCCTTTCAGTTCCATTATGAATGTACCTGGGGAGTCCACACTCAGGCGGGAATTCCTTCGGCTTCAGCAGGAAACAAGAGTAACTCGGAGGCCTTGAAACAGCAGCACATAGGAGCACAACACGGGACTCAGAGGCTCATATCAAACAGCTACTCCATGAGAGACAGAGACGCATAGAGGAGCAGAAGGAAGAGCGCCGACGTGTGGAGGAGTGTGGGAACGGATCGTGGAGTCTACACATTCATGCCTGTTGTCTTTAAATAGAGAGCAATGGGCAGCATTAAATGTCATAAGGGAACGTCTCTGTGGACACGTGTGAAAACCGTGTTATTGGTCACAAAACCTCACACTCAGGGCACCACGGCCTTTGGTCACGTGCATGGGCCTTTAAAGGGCTGGCCAATGAAAAAATGTAAGACGACCCTTGTGCAGTGATAGTGAACTGTGCACAATAAAGGTTTGGTGCAGTCACTATCACTGCCAGAGCCTCGTCTACATTCCTTATGCTGATGCGTTAACCACTGAGGACTGAGGGTAGACCGGTAGCCGGAAAATCTATAGTGAGGAGCCCGCACTGCCTAATTGTTGTTACCAATGAAAACAGGTCCCTTGTCAGTTACCTGCCCCCAACCTCTACTGATACATACATCACATTATTACTGCATTACTAACCAGATATTTAAGGATAATTATTGTCCCTATTCAGGCAAGGCGTGGCTGCTGACATCACAACCAATGACTGACTGCTGACTGCACATGCTCAAACTTATAACAGCTCATTGAGCAAAGGGAGGAGGCAGATACCTTTTAAAAAAAGGAATTGAACTTACTAAACTGGTAAAAATAGCCTTGGGGCTGCAGGCAGTAACATTGAAGGGTGGACATGCCCTTTAAGTGTGCGGGGAAATTATTTGCAGTTTTTGACAAAATAAACAGGTTTTCCCCCATTATTTGTAAAAAGGATCAATGCACAGGGCCTATACATTATTATAGAATCTGCTTAGAGTATATATAGTTTAATTACATGGTTATATATAGTGTTATATATATATACAGGTTATTGTCTGATATTTTGTGTTGTTTTAACAGCAACAGAGGCGCGAGAGGGAACAGAGCGGAAGCAACAAGAAAAGGATCAGCAGAGGCGCCGAGATGACATTCGGCGGGAGGAGGAAAGGAGGATGGCGGAGAGAGAGCAGTCAGTCAATTTAAGCCACACCCCATGTCAGGAACATTGGTTCTTCCTCCTTTATCAGAATCAGGAAGAGCAGAACTATAACCCTCTCCTTTTTTGTACATTATTATTTTGTCTGTAATCTCCTCCTAATGTAGGTAGGTGGCCTCCATAATGACCCTCCCTGCCTCTCATTCTTCTGCCCTTCTAGTTGTTTATTATAATAAAACGTGAAAATGAAACATTCTGCCATGATAAATCTTCCCCCGAACCCTAAAACCGCAATAGTTGGAAGGTTTGAGAGATGTAAGTCTAACCTGAAATGCTGCCTGATGTTCTGTTACTTTTCTTCCGGTTCTTCGGTTAGTGCTGTCAGTTCATGGATGTCACAGAAGACATCACAGCCAATAACTGAATGCTATTGCCCTTGTGGTCTCCTCTGACCATGTGTGAGCTTGTAAAGAGCACGAGAGGAAACTAGTTGAGAGGGAAGGGGAGAAAGAACATTTTGCTACATAACAGGGTATTCCTTTTCAGCTTCCTAGCTATTGGTTTTTGGGTGGGGGATTTAGCGACATATAATTGTTCCATTAAGGTGCGACCATGCGCTTTTAGTAGATAATTATATAGTAAATGAAGCTCCAGAAAAAATTAGAACCTTTCCCTCTCCAATAGGGGGGGGGGGCAGACAATAGATGGGGATCTTTATGGGAACATGGCACACTGCCTGTGATAAGGACTGGTAGGAAAGCAATTCCACTTTTAGTTACGTACTTACTAGCTGTGCCCCTTCTGGAGGTGAACAGCAGAGGGAGCCAACAGCACATTAGCATTTTCTTTCTTACAGGGTCTAACTGGGTACACACATTAACGATTAAGCCCCGATACCGTCGGATCCACGGTATCGGGGCTTAATCGTTACGTGTGTACGTTTGTTTCCCGAACGAGCGCGCGGCCGCCAAACGATCGGTCGGCCGAACGCTCGTTCGGGAAAGGCCGAAAATTTCCATCGGCCGCGCTAGACTCCCTATAGAGGAGTCTAGCGCGGCCGATGTAACACACAGTCCCGAGCGTTCTCACATAGGAGAACGCTCGGGACTGTGTGTTTGCAGATCTTCGAAAGATGGCAGACAGGATCTTGCAGATCCTGTCTGTCATCTTTCAAATCTGTACAGTGTGTACCGCTTTACTCTCCTACGTAGAGGTTTCACATGCTACGTTATAGTTCTGCTGTGTTTGGGGACTGACTGTCAAAGTGCATTGATTGCCTGTTTGATTACTGAACTACAATACATTATAAAACAGCCCAAACACCACCTCTTTCTGTAAAACAGGAGGAGGCGGACCCCATTGGCTTTCTCTATCTGGGAAACCAATCAGGAAAAATGCATTTTAGCCTAAGGATTCCCCAGCCCCATATCCCCGTACCTACTGATTTAAACCAATGCCTTTCCCTTTCTGTGTGTCTGTGTGATTGTAGGATATTTATTACCGGCATGGCTTTTATATCAGACATTTTATTTCAGAAACCAGCGGTATTATTATCTTCCTGTATTGGGTTACTCCTAACCTGAAACTGCTACTCCTAGGTCCATGAGTTCTGTTTAGTTTAGGTTCAAGATATGCGAGGTTAGGGACAGACCACCTGCTGTCCTGTTTGTTTACCCTGTTATTTCCTATGGTTAACTTTTTACTTGTGTCTGTGTTACCCTAAATGGTGAGACCTGTACTGCTGTGTGTCCTACTGTTAATAAGACAATTGGGGGCTACTGAACACTGAGGGCTTGGGGTCACACTCGCTTCTGTCTCTGTGCTGATTGGGTAGGGAGGGAATGGTCTCTGCTGGTAGGGACAGGTTTATAGTTGTAGTTAATCAGTGTTGGTTCCTAGTTCACACTATTCGTTTCCACTTGTCGTGTTGATTAATTTTATTCTCTCTGTTTTCACTGCCTCCCTCCTCTCTGCTTTCTCCGACTCTCTCCTTCTCTAGGAATATATAAGGCACAAGTTAGAGGAAGAACAGAGACAGTTAGAAATCCTTCAGCAGCAACTTCTACAGGAGCAGGCCCTGTTACTGGTAAATCATGCATGTCACCTCCATTACTGCCCACTACCTCCCCCTACTGGAACCCTCTCCTACTGCCGGGTTTTATCCATTTCACCCCATTCTGTACCTAGAACAGATGCATTACATTATTACAGTTATCCTGAAAATGACTGACCCCTATTGTAAAATATAAGGATTTATAGTGACCATAGAAATGTAAGACTTATACAGAATTAACAGGTGACTTCCAATATCCTTATATTTTAATGTAGGAGATGTGATATTTCCCATAATGCACAATTTTCAGTGAGTCATGTGACACAGCTGACAGAGATAAGCAGCGTTTATAAGGATATAATGTACCGGATCTTATTTATAACTCAATAACTTGGGTTTTTTTGTGTTTTGTTTCTTATGGACAATGGGGATATGAGACTTGAGATAAATAGCAGATGCTAAATGGAATTTCTAGATTCCTGTTAGGGAGTCCATCCTTCTCTCCCCCTTCCCCAGTTATTCCCATTCTGTGCCCCTGTGTCTCTCCCGTTGTTCAGTGTAATACGAGTATACGCCACTTGTCTTGTCTTTGTGGTTTTTTAGTAATGTCACAACCTTTAGTGTGACTTGTTTTCCGTCATTGTAATAATAGGGGCAGCTGGGGGTATTAATACCTTTAAAAACTAAATGGCTACACTTCCTGGGTTATTTTTGTTTTTTATATGACTCTTCCAATGGTCAGTGTGTTAGGTTTGACAAGGGTTATTGTTACACAGACAAAAGCATTATGGGAAAAACCGGCCTGTGATTAACGATACCCTAGCAGTGAGCGGTACACATGAGCTTGCTGAGAAATTCTTTTTATTTTTGCATTCAGAGGTTTCAGTGCTGCACAAAGCAAAGTAATTGAAGGGACACTATACTGAAAAAATTACTTTGCCTCATCTTAATCTATAATTGAATACTTGTAAGTAGCACTTACAAGTCTGCGTGTGTTGCTTCAATCCAGCACACATTTTGTTTAGGAGCAGTATCCCCCCTCCCTCTTTTAACCACTCCCACTTCCATCTGACCTGACTTTTTTCCCACACAAACAAACTGTCAAGCCTGCACACAGCATACAGCATTCCAACTGTCAAACTCTGTCACCATTCCAGCTACAGTAAAACTACTGACAGAAGAATAGGAACTTGATTGACAGCTGAAATATAAGAAGTTTTAGATTGGATATCTAAAGAAATAGGGGGGGGCAGATCAACAAAACAGTGATACAGTGGTGGTTGGGAAGAATTATAGTTTCCAGTTATGTTCAATTTAAAATTACCTATTTTTCAGTATAAATGTCCTTTAGGTCAGACATTATCCCTGTATCTGGTCCGATATCGTATATACTATATAAGGACATTATCCCTGTATCTGGTCCGATATCTTATATACTATATAAGGACATTATCCCTGTATCCGGTCCAATATCTTATATACTATATAAGGACATTATCCCTGTATCCGGTCCGATATCTTATATACTATATAAGGAACATTATCCCTGTATCTGTCCATATCTTATATACTATATAAGGACATTATCCCTGATCCGGTCCGATATATTATATACTATATAAGGAACTATTACTCCTGTATCCGGTCCGATATCTTATATACTATATAAGGACATTATCCCTGTATCTGGTCGATATCTTATATACTATATAAGGACATATCAATGTATCCGGTCCGACTATCTTATTAACTATATAAGGACTTATCCCTGTATCTGTGCCGATATCTTATATACTAATATAGGACATTATACGTATCTGGTCTGATATCTTATATACTTATAAGGACAATTATCCCTGTATCCGGTCCGATATCTTTATACTGATATAAGGACATTATCCCTGTATCTGTCTGATATCTATATACTATATAAGGACATTATCCCTGTATGGCCGAGTATCTTATATTCTATATAAGGACATATCCCTGTATCCGGTCCGATATCTTATATACTATATAAGGACATTATCCCTGTATCCGGTCCGATATCTTAATACTATATAAGGACATTATCCCTGTATCCGGTCCGATATCTTATATACTTATAGGACATTATCCCTGTATCTGGTCCGATATCTATATACTATATAGGACATTATCCCTGTATCTGGTCCGATATCTTATATACTATAAGGACATTATCCCTGGATCGGTCCGATATCTTATTATACTATATAAGGACATTATCCCTGTATCCGGTCCGATATCTTATAATACTATATAAGGACATTATCCCTGTATCGGTCGATATCTTATATACTATATAAGGACACATTATCCCTGTATCCGGTCCGATATCTTATATACTATATAAGGACATTATCCCTGTATCTGGTCCGATATCTTATTATACTATATAAGGACATTACTCTGTATCGGTCCGAATATTAATATACTATAAAGGCATTATCCTGTATCCTGTCCGATATTTATATTACTATATAAGGACATTATCCCTGTATCCGGTCCGATACTATACTTTTCTATATAAGGACATTATCCCTGTATCGGTCCGATATCTTATAAATATAAGGACATTATCCCTGTATCTGGTCGATATCTTATATACTATATAAGGACATTATCTCTGTATCGCGTCCGATATCTATATACTATATAAGGACATTATCCTCGTATCCGGTCCGTATATTATATACTATATAAGGACATTATCCCTGTATTGGTCCGATATTTATCTATCTAAGGCATATCCCTGTACCGGTCCGATATCTTATATACTATATAAGGACATTATCCCTGTATCTGGTCGATATCTTATATACTATATAGGACATTATCCCTGTATCCGGTCCATATCTTATATACTATATAGGACTTATCTCTGTATCCGGTCCGATATCTTATATACTATATAAGGACATTATCCCTGTATCTGGTCGATATCTTATATACTATATAAGGACATTATCCCTGTATCCGTCCGATATCTATATACTATATAAGGACATTATCCCTGTATCCGGTCCGATATCTTATATACTATATAAGGACATTATCCCTGTATCTGGTCCGATATCTATATACTATATAAGGACATTATCCCTTTATCCGGTCCGATATCTTATATACTATATAAGGACATTATCTCTGTATCCGGTCCGATATCTTATATACTAAAAGACATTATCCTTATCCGGTATCCATTCTTATATATATATAAGGACATTATCCCTGTATGGTCCGATATCTTATATACTATATAAGGACATTATCCCTGTATCCGGTCCGATATATATATATCTATATAAGGACATTATCCCTGTATCCGGTCCGATATCTTATATACTATATAAGGACATTATCCCTGTATTGGTCCGATATCTTAATACTATATAAGGACATTATCCTGTATCCGGTCCGATATCTTATTACTATATAAGGACATTATCCCTGTATCTGGTCCGATATCTTTATACTATATAAGGACATTATCCCTGTATCGGTCGATATCTTATATACTTATAAGGACATTATCCCTGTATCCGTGTTCCGATATCTATATACTTATAAGGACATTATCCCTGTATCGTCTGATATCTTATACTATATAAGGACATTATCCCTGTATCCGGTCCGATATCTTATATACTATAAGGACATTATCCCTGTATCGGTCCGATATCTTATTCTATATAAGGACATTACCCTGTATCCGGTCCGATATCTTAATATACTATATAAGGACATTATCCCTGTATCCGGTCCGATATCTTATTTACTATATAAGGACATTATCCCTGTATCTGGTCCGATATCTATATACTATATAAGGACATTATCCCTGTATCTGGTCCGATATCTAATATACTATATAAGGACATTATCCTGTATCTGGCCGATATCTATATACTATATAAGGACATATCCCTGTATCCGGTCCGATATCTTATATACTATAAAGGACATATACCCTGTATCCGGTCCGATATCTTATATACTATATAAGGACATTATCCCTGTACCGGTCCGATATCTATTATACTATATAAGGACATTATCCCTGTATCTGGTCCGATATCTTATATACTATATAAGGACATTATCCTGTATCCGGTCCGATATCTTATATACTATATAAGGACATTATCCCGTATCCGTCCGTCATATCTTATATACTATATAAGGACATTATCCCTGTATCCGGTCCGATATCTTATATACTATATAAGGACATTATCCTGTATCGGTCCGATATTATATACTATATAAGGACATATCCCTGTTATGGTCCGATATCTTATATCTATATAAGGACATTATCCCTGTATCCGGTCCATATCTTATATACTATATAAGGACATTATCTCTGTATCCGGTCCGATATCTATATACTATATAAGGACATTATCTCTGTATCGGTCCGATATATATATACTATATAAGGACATTATCCCTGTATCCGGTCCGATATCTTAATACTATATAAGGACATTATCCCTGTATTCCGGTCCGATATCTTATATACTATATAAGGCATTATCCCTGTATCGGTCCGATATCTTATATACTATATAAGGACATTATCCTGTATCCGGTCGATATCTTATATACTTATAAGGACATTATCCCTGTATCCGGTCCGATATCTTAATACTTATAAGGACATTATCCCTGTATCTGTCTGATATCTTATATACTATATAAGGCATTATCCTGTATCCGGTCCGATATCTTATATACTTATAAGGACATTATCCCTGTATCTGGTCCGATATCTATATACTATATAAGGACATTATCCTGTATCCGGTCCGATATCTATATACTATATAAGGACATTATCCCTGTATCCGGTCCGTATCTATATACTATATAAGGACATTATCCCTGATCTGGTCGATATCTTATATACTATATAGGACATTATCCCTGTATCGGTCCGATATCTTATATACTATATAAGGACATTATCTCTGTATCCGGTCCGATATCTTATATACTATATAAGGACATTATCCCTGTATCCGGTCCGATTATTTAATACTATAAGGAATCCCTTATCCGGTCCGATATCTTATATACTATATAAGGACATTATCCCTGTATCTGGTCCGATATCTTATATACTATATAAGGACATTATCCCTGTATCCGGTCCGATATCTTATATACTATATAAGGACATTATCCCTGTATCTGGTCTGATATCTTATATACTATATAAGGACATTATCCCTGTATCTGGTCCGATATCTTATATACTTATAAGGACATTATCCCTTTATCCGATCGATATCTTATATACTATATAAGGACATTACTCCTGTATCGGTCCATATCTTATATACTATATAAGGACATTATCCTGTATCCGGTCCGATATCTTATATACTATATAAGGACATTATCCTTGTATCCGGTCCGATATCTTATATACTATATAAGGACATATCTCTGTATCCGGTCCGATATATATACTATATAAGGAACATATCCCTGTATCCGGTCCGATATCTATATACTATATAAGGACATTATCCCTTGTATCTGGTCCGATATTTATATACTATATAAGGACATTATCCCTGTATCCGGTCCGATATCTATATACTATATAAGGACATTTTATCCCCGGTCCATATCTATATACTATATAAGGACATTATCCCTGTATCCGGTCCGATATCTTATATACTATATAAGGACTTATCCCTGTATCTGGTCTGATATCTATTATACTTATAAGGACATTATCCTGTATTCCGGTCCGATATCTTATATACTTATAAGGAATTATCCCTGTATCGGTCTGAATCTTATATACTATATAGAGACATTATCCCTGTATCCGGTCCGATATCTATATACTATATAAGGACATTATCCTGTATCCGGTCCGATATCTTATATCTATATAAGGACATTATCCCTGTATCCGGTCCCGTATCTTATATACTATAAGGACATTATCCTGTATCGGTCCGATATCTTATATATATATAAGGACATTATCCCTGTATCCGGTCCGATATCTTATATACTATATAAGGACATCCCTGTATCGGTCCGATATTTATATACTATATAAGGACATTATCCCTGTATCTGGTCCGATATCTTATAACTATATAAGGACATATCCCTGTATCCGGTCCGATATCTTATATACTATATAAGGACATTATCCCTGTATCTGGTCGATATCTTATACTATATAAGGACTTATCCTGTACCGGTCCGATACTTATATACTATATAAGGACATATCCCTGTATCTGGTCCGATATCTTATATACTATATAGGACATTATCCTGTATCTGGTCCGATATCTTATATACTATATAAGGACATTATCCTGTATCCGGTCCGATATTCTATATACTATATAAGGACATTATCCCTGTATCTGGTCCGATATCTTATATACTATATAAGGACATTATCCCTTTTATCGGTCCGAATCTTATACTATATAAGGACATTATCCCTGTATCCGGTCCGCTATCTTATATACTATATAAGGACATTATCCCTGTATTCTGGTCCGATATATTATATACTATTAAGGACATTATCCCTTTATCCGGTCCGATATCTTATATACTATATAAGAGACTTCCTTGATCCGGTCGTATCTATACTATATAAGGACATTATCCCTGTATCCGGCGATATCTTAAATACTATATAAGGACATTCCCTGTATCTGGTCCATATCTTATATACTATAAGGACAATTATCCTGTATCCGGTCCGATATTTATATACTATATAAGGACATTATCCCTGTATCCGGTCCGATATCTTATATACTATATAAGGACATTATCCCTGTATCTGGTCCGAATCTTATAACTATATAAGGACATTATTCCCTGTATCCGTCGATATCTTATATACTATATAAGGACATTATCCCTGTATCTGGTTCCGATATCTTATATACTATATAGGACATATCCCTGTATCTGGCGATATCTTATATACTATAAGGACATATCCCTGTATCCGGTCCGATATCTTAAACTATATAAGGACTTATCTCTGTATCGGTCTCTGAATTATCTATATACTATATAAGGACCATTATCCCTGTATCCGGTCCGATATCTTATATACTATATAAGGACATTATCCCTGTATCCGGTCCGATATCTTATATATATATAAGGACATTATCCCTGATCCGGTCGATATCTTATTACTATATAAGGAATTATCCTGTATCCGGTCCGATATCTTATATACTATATAAGGACCTTATCCCGTATCCGGTCCGATATCTTATATACTATATAGGACATTATCCTGTATCTGGTCCGATATCTTATATACTATATAAGGACATTATCTGTATCCGGTTGATATCTATATACTATATAAGGAAATTATCCCTGTATCCGGTCCGATATCTTATATACTATATAAGGACATATCCCTGTTTCCGGTCCGATATCTTATACTATATAGGACATTATCCTGTATCCGGTCCGATATATCTATATACTATATAAGGACATTATCCCGATCCGGTCCGATTATCTTATATACATATAAGGACATTATCCTGTATCCGGTCCGATATCTTATATACTATATAAGGACATTATCTCTGGATCCGGTCCGATATCTTATATACTATATAAGAATTATCCCTGTATCCGGGTCCGATATCATATACTATATAAGGACATTATCCCTGTATCTGGTCCGATATCTTATATACTATATAAGGACATTACCCTGTAACGGTCTGATATCTATATTACTAATAAGGACATTATCCCTGTATCCGGTCCGATATCTTATATACTAATAAGGACATTATCCCTGTATCCGGTCGAATCTATATACTATATAAGGACATATCCCTGTATATGGTCCGATATCTTATATACTATATAAGGACTTATCCCTGTATCTGGTCGATATCTATATATTATAAGGACATTATCCCTGTATCCGGTCGATATCTTATATACTGTATAAGGACATTATTCCTGTATCCGGTCTGATTCTTATATTACTTATAAGGACATTATCCTGATCCGGTTCCGATATCTTATATTCTATATAAGGACATTATCCTGTATCCGGTCCCGATATCTTATATACATCTAAGGACATTATCCCTGTATCCGGTCGATTTTCTTATATACTATATAGGACATTATCCCTGTATCCGGTCCGATATCTTTATATACTATTAAGGACATTATCCTGTATCCGGTCCGATTTATTATACTATAAGGACATTATCCCTGTATCCGGTCCGATATCTTATATACATATAAGGACATTATCCCTGTATCCGGTCCGATATCTATATACTATATAGGACATATCCTGTATTGGTCCGATATCTTATATACTATATAAGGACATTATTCCTGTATCCGGTCCGATATCTTATATACTATATAAGGACATTATCCCTGTATCCGGTCCGATATCTTATAAATATATAAGGACATTATCCCGTATCCGGTCCGATTCTTATATACTATATAAGGACATTATCCCTTGTATCCGGTCCGATATCTTATATTACATATAAGGACATTCATGTATCCGGTCCGATATCTATTATACTATATAAGGACATTATCCTGTATCCGGTCCGATATCTTATATACTATATAAGGACATTATCCCTGTATTGGTCCGATATCTTATATAATATATAAGGACATTATCCCTGTATCCGGTCCGATATTTATACTATATAAGGACATTGTCCCTTTATCTGGTCCGATATCTTATATACATATAAGGACATTATCCCTGTATCGGTCGATATCTTATATACTATAAGGATTATCCCTGTATCCGGTCCGATATCTTATATACTATATAAGGACATTATCCCTGTATTATGGTCTGATATCTTATATACTGTATAAGGACATTATCCCTGTATCCGGTCCGATATCTTATATATGTATAAGGACATTATCCTGTATTGGTCCTGATATCTTATATACTATATAAGGACATTATCCCTGTATCCGGTCCGATATCTTATATACATATAAGGACATTATCTCTGTATCGGCCGATATCTTATATACTATAAGGACATTTCCCTGTATCCGGTCCAAAATCTTACATACTATATAAGGACATTATTCCTGTATCTGGTCCGATATCTTATATACTATAAGGACATTACTCTGTATCCGATTGATATCTTATATACTATATAAGGACATTATCTCTGTATCCGGTCCGATTATCTTATATACTATATAAGGACATTATCCCTGTATCCGGTCCGATATCTTATATACTATTATAAGGACATTATCTCTGTATCCGGTCTGATACTTATTACATATAAGGACTATATCCTGGTACGGTCGATATTCTTATAACTATATAAGGACATTATCCCTGTATCCAGTTCCGATATCTATATACTATATAGAGACATTATCCCTGTATCGGTCCGATATCTTATATACTATATAAGGACTTATCTCTGTATTGGTCGATATCTTATATACTATATAGGACATTATCTACCGTACGGTCCGAGATCTTATATACATATAGACATTATCCCTGTATCTGGTCCGATATCTATATACTATAAGGACATTATCTCTGTATCGGTTGATATCTTATATACTATATAAGGACATTATCCCTGTATCGGTCCGATATCTTATATACTATATAAGGACATTATCCCGTATCCGGTCCGATATCTATATACTATATAAGGACATTATCCCTGATCTGGTCCGATATCTTATATACTATATAAGGACATTATCCTGTATCTGGTCCGATATCTTATATACTATATAAGGACATTATCCCTGTGATCCGGTCCGATATCTTATATACTATATAAGGACATTATCCCTGTATCTGGTCCGATATCTTATATATATAAGGACATTATCCTGTATCCGGTCGATATCTTATATACATATAAGGACATATCCCTGTATCCGGTCCGATATCTTATATACATATAAAGGACATTTATCCCTGTATCCGGCGAATCTATATATAGATAAGGACATTATCCCTGTATCTGGTCCGATATTTATATACTATATAAGGACATTCCCCTGTATCTGGTCCGATAATCTTATATACTATATAAGGCATTATCCTGTATCCGGTCCGATATCTTATATACTATATAAGTACATTATCCCTGTATCCGGTCCGATATCTTATATACTATATAAGGACATTATCCCTGTATCCGGTCCGATATATACTATATGTAACTGAATGGAGAGATTACAGTTGGTGCCATTCTAATTTTCATTCTCCATTCATATACATGGGGATAAAATACACGACTTGGTCACTGGAAGCAGAGAACGAACCTATAGCTAATGAATAAGTCCAGGTGTTACATTGTGCAGTGTTACTATTGCTGGTCCATGTAGGAACGTTACACTGTTCACCATCATTCAACTGTACAGTGTCCTGGTTATTTATACAGGCCTGGTCCACGTCACCTGTATACTGATTAATACTGGCTGTACAGTGCGAGTTTCCAGTTTGAACCAACGTTCTGTCTGTGCAGGAGTACAAAAGGAAGCAGCTGGAGGAACAGAGACAGTCGGAGCGTCTGCAACGCCAACTCCAGCAGGAACATGCGTATCTGAAGTCTCTCCAGCAGCAGCAACAACAGAAACAACAGCAGCAGCAGCAACAACAACAACAGGACAAGAAACCACTTTATCATTACAATCGGGGGGCTATGAACCCCAGTGAAAAGCCGGCCTGGGCGAGAGAGGTGAGTGTGATTAGGTTGTGACACCTTCTGCTCCTAAATTCATTGATTTTTACCATTTTCACTACAGGGTTTTTGTATTGTATAGAGCTGTGAACGAGACAACCATAGATTGCCACGTGCTTGCTCCCAGCTCTAATTAACACCCTAACCCTACCTCCTAGTCATTTCATTTATTCCTGTTTATACCATTGCCTCCCAATCTGACGGACTCTTTCCACTCATATTGTAAACAAATTGGTCAGTCATTGTGGATAAAGGACGACCTAAAGCGCCATTTCCCTTCTCCAGGAAAGCAGATGTTTAATTCTCTTGCTCAGGTTCTGTTCTAAAGCGTTAGATGTAAGAGAGACCTGTGGCCTCAACATTCCACATTTAGATACCTCCGTACCAACCCCACCTTCTAATACGTCATTAGGTACCAGTTACTCGGTGTCAACGCCCCTTTAAGAAACTGCTCTGCTTCCAGACCCCTTATTAATGAACATTTCCAGCTATAGATCCCTTTTTAAGAAATCGATAACCAATCTACCCCTCAGATACATCATTAATGGAATGCTAAAGCCTTCAAAGAAACATTGATTTAGAAGATAGAGCACCTATATAGTTTACACCTATTTTTCAATGAGGCTGTTGAGAATTTTACCTAATTAACATGTGGCTTGTGATACTTCTTTCCCAGCATTCTATTCTCACAGACACACCCACACTCCACAGCGTCTGACTCTTCAGTTATTTGAATTTTTTTTTTAAAAAAAGGTTCTACCAGCCTAGATTTTTATTGGGTTAGCCAAGTTGAAGACTAAAAGCTCTATATTCACCAGAATAATAAACTAATTGTGTGATACAGTTTACTATTGGCTCTTCCTTGCATCAATCTACTGTATGATCCAATGGTCACCACATTCCGTGGCCAGGGGACCTCTTAGGGAGGTGAACCATGTAAAATACTTACCTAAAGTTGGAACTGTAGGTCCCCATGGGAATGTCCCAAGTGTATGGGCAGTTTTAGATCTAATCCTGTTTGGGAATGACCACGAATTATGCTATACCATAGAGATACACTCCACATTGGCCAGAATGTTACGCCATTGTGATCAAAGGGATTTGTGTGTTTCATTTTCTGCTTTGTTGGAAGCTTTTTATCACAATCTCAGAATATTTATGTATGTAGTCCTTTAAAAACTCCCACCTGGACAACCTGCTAAGCCGTAACTGCATTGATCAACACGGCCTGAATCTGCCCATTTGGCTGCCATTTGTAATTTCCTGGCTGGCGTCACATTCAACTCTGCCGGAAATGTTTGACTGTTTTTATGGAACTTGTCCACTTGTCACGGCAGATTCTCCAGTTCGAGATAAGGAGCCCATAACCGTAATTATAACAAACACGATTTGGTTTGTCTTGATCACTGCAGTTCTTCTCCGGAGTACAGACCATTACAATGCTCTGTTTGCTATTACCCACCTACTTAGTATAAGAGCCCCTGATGAACAATCAAGGCAGCCTTCGATTTTACAGGTGGAGGAGCGCTCAAAGCTCAACAAGCAGAGTTCCCCTCTCTCCATTACTAAACTGAGCTCGGTGGAGTCTGCAGGGAATTCATCACAGACCCCACCTACACAGAGACCACCAGAAATACAGGAACACAAGGTAACCTGATGACCACAGGAAATGGGTCTCTTGGTCTATGTTAAATGTCATCTCGTCAACGTGTAGCCTTCTAACTGCTTACTGTGAGTGTGCACTCCAACCCATACAGGCCATGCTTGACCATATCACATCTCTACCTGCCCGTAACTGATTTTCGGTGAAAGGGCATTTACTAACGCCGGGTCCAGTTATAGATTAAACTATTAATTACCAATGGGCAGGTCTCTGAAGACTCTAGTAATAAGAATCCAATATACAAGGGGATATGGGACATTCTGAGTAATATGGATCACGTCTGGATTTCACCGGACAACCATATTGGCAGCGGCAGTGAGTTTATCAAGATGGAAACCTAATCTGTACCGTTGGTCAGAGAGATGGGGGGAGTCTAATCTCTGCATGGAAGACTTGAACTCCGTTATTCGAGTCTAGCTTAATGTTGAATAGACACTCCCTACTTCAGTAGTTTAACTTAATTTTCCACCCTTCCCCCGTCAGGCCATTTTCTTAGTTTGGCCTCTGATGATGAGATTCCCTTTTAACCAATGTAGCTGTAACAGTCGGCTGGAGGTTTCCATTAACAGAATCAGTAGGTCCGAGACCTGTAAGGGCTTGTGATATTGTAAAGATACAACTGCAAGATGCTTGTGAAGGTTCTCATTCATCCAAGTCTTGGTATATCTGTAATATTCAGTTAGATCAACTGGACTTGAAGTTTAGTTCTTGAAGACGTTTTCTAGTCATCCGACTGGCTTTCTCAATTCAGAATGACAATCATGTACCCTGCAAAGTCTTAATTAGCATTTGACAGCCAGGTGTTAAGGACATTATGAATGCAAGGCGTGATTGGATAGTGGCTAAGAGGTGTTATAGGAACGCCCAGAGTAAGGTGTCAAAACAGCATTGTACATGGCAGACAGATGGTGTCGAACCCCCCCACCTCTATTTAGGCTTGGTTTCTTTATTTTCACATAAATGGCCTCCTTAACACCTCTCTTGAACCAGTCACGTTCCTTTGAAAGGAACAGCAACTGCACCAACGTTTGGCCCAGCAAGAAGAGCCAATTCCTCGGGTCAGGACTCAGCCTGTGTACCTGCATCTTAAGGATAAGGACATACCTTTGAAGATTATAATGTTAACATATTGGCAAAGGAACGTGACTGGTTCAGAGAGGTGTTAGAGCCATTTATGTGAAAATAGAAACCAAGCCTAATAGAGGTGGGGGGGTTCGACACCAACTGTCGGCCATGTACAATGCTGTTAAACACCTACTCTGGGCGTTCCTATAACACCTCTTAGCCACTATCCATCACACCACACCCTTAACACCTGCTGGAGATATGCTAATTGGGATTTTCCAGGGTACATTTGCCACAGATTCTTGTACAAGTCATTCTGAATTGAGAGATCCAGTCAGATGACTAGCGAAACGTCTTCAAGAACTAAACTTCAAGTCCAGTTGATCTAATTGAATACAACAGATATTCAACTGCAAGGACCACCATTACCAGCCGGCAGGATGTAATGAATTTAAGGACTGATGTTTTGGGTTATACTCGGGTTAGTTATTAATTCTTCCATCCCCCACCAGCCACTGCGCAATGCCCTCAGAATCGTGCAGCTCTCAGACAAACTCCCCGACCCAACTCCTTGCAGGATCCGATGGCAGTCTCTGTCCGCCATGTTCCTCCGTCCCTTGGTGTCAACCGGGGTCACCTTGTCCGCCAGAGCTCTGACCCATCCCCTGATGGGGTGCCACCCTCTACCCGCCCAGAGAGGGGACCATGGGTGAAAATGGAGTCTGAGGTGCACCCTCCCAAGGTAACCAGAGCGTGGTACTAGCTCCAATCTAATCTGCCTTTGTAAAGCTTTCAGCCTTGTCTGGTCCTGTCGCTTTTTCCGGTGTCTCTAGTGGCGTCTTTTGGGCCTGGGGTGAACTGATGTGCTCTGCACTATTATTAACTCTTGTTTCTTGTGTCCTCGGTGCTGCATTCTGGTATCCTTGCTTTCTCCTTGTCTTTTCTAGGAGTTCCAGGCCTTGCAGATCCTCGTTCTCCTTTACTCGTTTTTCTTTCCCACATTCACTAATTTCCTCCTCCCCATGAATTAACCGTCTCATCCCTTTCCGTTTTCCCTGTTTCCTTGAGGATTCTTCCCAATCCTCGACTTCTTCCACCATCCGTGGTCTCTCACGTTGTCCCTACTGACATTCTTATGTTTAACAGGTTCCTCAGAGGACCACGTCCATAGCCACAGCACCAATACAAGTGGCTCTGGAGGAAGCAACCGTGCAGGGAGTGAGAGCCAGGTAATGATAAGGGTTCAGTGGGGAAAAATAATTGTGGGTTTGCCCAACACCGGAGCAAAGCTTCATAAATAGATGAAAACAGTAGTGTCTGGCAATGGGCGGGGGGGAATGCGGGTAGATGTCCTACAGAACCCAGTGCCGTCCTAATGCACGAAACGTCCACAATGGAGACTCATGCGGATTCATGGCACAATGGCATTTGACGTAAAGGCTCCCCGCCATGTCAATGTCTGCGTGTTGTCTGCCTCTTCCTGGTCATCGTCTGATTACTTTCTTTGTACAGTAATCCCGACTTCCGCAGAGCAGAGAGCGGCTGGGAGAGAGGAGATTCTTACTTCAGTCCCACACCCTAACCTGCCCCAGGCCGGATCTCTTGAGAGGAACCGCATAGGTGAAGACCCATGGAGCTTTATCATCATGGGATATAATATTATTATGTTCCAGTGCTTTAGTCTGGGGTGGGACTGGACTGTGGGCTAGTAATGTGGTATAGCCAATGCAGTGGGGGCTTAGGCCATGTGGCTTGTACTGGTCCACTCATTGTATTTCCTATTCCTGACTATGGTGCGAACATTAACGAGAGACCCCTGGGTAAGGGCACCTTGGTTAGGAGACCCTGGGTAAGGGCAGCTGGTGTAGGAGACCCTGGGTAAGGGCATCTTGGCTAGCAGTCCCTTGGTAAGGGCAGCTGGGTTTGAAGAGCCTGGGTAGGGCACCTTGGTTAGGAGACCCAGGGTAAGGGCATCTTGGTTAGGAGACCCTGGGTAAGGGCACCTTGGTTAGGAGACCCTGGGTAAGGGCATCTTGGCTAGCAGTCCCTTGGTAAGGGCAGCTGGGTTTGAAGAGCCTGGGTTAGGGCAGATGGGTTAGGAGACCCTGGGTTAGGGCAGCTGGGTTAGGAGACCCTGGGTAAGGGCAGCTTGGCTAGGAGACCATGGGTAAGGGCAGCTTGGTTAGGAGCACCCTGGGTAAGGGCAGCTTGGTTAGAGACCCGGGTAAGGGCCTTGGTTAGGAACCTAGGCTGGTAGGCCCGTAGGTCAGCTTGGTTAGGAGACCCTGGGTAAGGGCACCTTTGGTTAGAGACCCTGGGTAAGGGTCCTGAAGCTGGGTTAGGAGACCCTGGGTAAGGGCCACCCTTTGGTGAGCCCTGGGTAGGGCACTGGGTTAGGAGACCCTGGGTAAGGGCACTTGGTTAGGAACCTGGGTAGGGCACTGGCTTAGGACCGAGCACCTTGTTGGACCTGGAGCATCTTGGTTATGAGACCCTGGGTAGGGCAATCGTTGGTTAGGAGACCCTGGGTAAGGGCTACTTGGTTAGGAGACCACTGGGTAAGGGCACCTTGTGTTAGGAGACCCTGGGAAGGGCATCTTGTTAGGAGACCCTGGGTAATGGGCACCTGGTTAGCACTGGTGGAGCTGTTAGAGCCCTGGGTAAGGGCAGCTTGGTTAGGAGACCCTGGGTAGGCACTGGGTTAGGAGACCCTGGGTAGGGCAGCTTGGTTAGGAACCTGGTAAGGGCACCTTGGTTAGGAGACCCTTGGTAAGGGCAGGCTGGGTTTGAGACCTGGGTAAGGGCAGCTGTTTAGGAGACCCTGGGTAGGGCAAGCTGGGTAGAACTGTAGGAGACACCTGGGAAGGGCAGCTGGGTTAGGAGACCCTGGGGTTAGGGCAAGCTTGGTTAGGAGACCCTGGGTAAGGCAGCTTTGGTTGGAGACCCTGGGTAAGGGCAGCTTGGTTAGGAGACCTGGGTAAGGGCACTTGGTTAGAACCGGGGTAAGGCACTTGGTTAGAGACCCTTGGTAGGGCAGCTTGGTTAGGAGACCCTGGTAAGGCCCTTGTTAGAGCTGGTAAGGGCAACTTGGTTAGGAGACCCGGGTAAGGGCAGATGTGTTTAGAGACCCTGTAAGGGCACTTGGTTAGGAGACCACTGGGTAAGGGCAACCTTGGTTAGGAGACCCTGGGTAAGGGAACCTTGGTTAGAACCCTGGGTAGGCAGCTGGTTAGGATACCCTGGTAAGGGGCAGCCTTGGTTAGGAACCCTGGTAAGCACCTTGGTTAGAGAGACCCGGGTAGGGCACTGGGTTAGGAGACCCTGGTAGGGCAGCTGGGTTGAGGAGACCCTGGGTAGGGCAGCTGGTTAGGAACTCTGGGTAAGGGCAGCTTGGTTAGGAGACCCTGGGTAGGCACCTTGGTTAGGAGACCCTGGGTAGGGCACCGTTGGTTATAGACCCTGGGGTAAGGGGCACCTTGGTTAGGAGACCCTGGGTAATGGGCACCTTGGTTAGGAGACCCTGGGTAAGGGCCCTGGGTTAGGAGACCCTGGGTAAGGGGCACCTTGGTTAGGGACCCAGTTAAGGGCAGCTGGGTAGGAGACCCTGGGTAAGGGCAGCTTGGTTAGGAGACCCTGGGTAAGGGCAGCTTGGTTAGGAGACCCTGGGTAAGGGCAGCTTGGTTAGGAGACCCTGGGTAAGGGCAGCTGGGTTAGGAGACCCTGGGTAAGGGCACCCTGGGTAGGAGACCCTGGGTGTGGCTAAGTCGTTGAGCACTGGGTTTGAAGAGCCGGGTAGGGCACCTTGGTTAGGAGACCCTGGTAAGGCACCTGTTAGGGACACCCGGGTAAGGCACCTGGTAGGAGACCCTGGGTAGGGCACTGGGTTAGGAGACCCTGGGTAAGGCAACCCTGGGTAAGGGCACCTGGGTAAGGAGCACCCTGGGTAAGGGCAACCTTGGTTAGGAGACCCTGGGTAAGGCAGCTGGGTTAGGAGACCCTGGGTAGGGCACTTGGTTGAGACCCTGGGTAAGGGCAGCTGGGTTAGGAGACCCTGGGTAAGGGCAGCTGGGTTAGGAACCCTGGGTAAGGGCAGCTTGTTAGGAGACCTGGGTAAGGGCACCTTGGTTAGGAGACCCTGGGTAAGGGCAGCTTGGGTTAGGGAGACCCTGGGTAAGGGCACCTTGGTTAGGAGACCTGGTAAGTCAACTGGGTTAGGAGACCTGGTAGGGCACCTTGGTTAGGAGACCCTGGGTAAGGGCAGCTGGGTTAGGAGCCCTGGGTAAGGCAGCTGGTTAGGAGACCCTGGGTAGGGCACGCTTGGTTAGGAGACCTCTGGGTAAGGCACCTTGGTTAAACCTGGTAAGGCAGCTTGGTTGGAACCCTGGGTAAGGGCCACCTTGGTTAGGAGACCTGGGTAAGGGCACCTGGTTTAGGAGACCCTGGGTAGGGCAGCTGGTTAGGAGACCCTGGGTAGGGCAGCTTGGTTAGGAGACCCTGGGTAAGGGCACCTTGGTTAGGAGACCCTGGGTAAGGGCACCTTGGTTAGGAGACCCTGGGTAAGGGCACCTTGGTTAGGAGACCCTGGGTAAGGGCACCTTGGTTAGGAGACCCTGGGTAAGGGCACTGAGTGTAGGAGACCCTGGGTAAGGGCAGCTTGGTTAGGAGACCCTGGTAAGGGCAGCTTGGTAGGAGACCCTGGGTAAGGGCAGCTGGTAGGAGACCCTGGTAAGGGCAGCCTTGGTTAGGAACCCTGTAGGTGCACCTGGTAAGGAGCACCTGGTAGGGGCACTGGTTAGGAGACCGGGAAGGGCACTGGGTTAGGAGACCCTGGGTAAGGGCACCTTGTTAGGAGACCCTGGGTAAGGGCACCTTGGTTATTAGGACCTGGGTAAGGGCAGCTGGTTAGGAGACCCTGGTTAAGGGCACCTTGGTTGGAGACCCTGGGTAAGGGCACCTGGTTAAGGAACCCTGGGAAGGAACCTTGGTTAGGAGACCCTGGTTAGGGCACGCTGGTTAGGAGACCCTGGGTAGGGCACTTGTTAGGAGACCCTGGGTAAGGGCCACTTGGTTAGGAGACCCGGGTAAGGGCAGCTGGTAAGGAGACCCGGGTAAGGGCACTGTTGGAGACCCTGGGTGGCAGCTGGGTTAGGAGACTCTGGGTAAGGGCCAGCTTGGTTAGGAGACCCTGGGTAAGGGCCTTGGTTAGGAGACCCTGGGTAGGGGCACCTGGTGAACCCTGGGTAGGGCACGCTTGGTTAGGAGACCCTGGGTAAGGGCACTGGGGTTAGGAGACCCTGGGTAAGGGCAGCACCTTGGTTAAGACCCCGGGGTAAGGGCACTTGGTTAGGACCTGGGTAAGGGCAGCTGGGTTAGGAGACCCTGGGTAAGGCACTTGGTTAGGAGACCTGGTAAGGGCACTGTAGAGACCCTTGGTTAGGGCCGGGTTGGAGACCCTGGGTAAGGGCAGCTTGGTTAAGGAGACGGCCTGGGTAAGGGCACTGGTTAGGAGACCCTGGTAAGGGCACTGGTTAGGAGACCCTGGGTAAGGCACTTGGGTTAGGAACCCGGGGTAAGGGCCGCTGGTTAGGAGACCCTGGGTAGGGACCCTTGGTTAGGAGACCCTGGGTAAGGCACTTGGTTAGGCGACCCTGGGTAAGGGCACTTGGTTAGGAGGACCCTGGGTAAGGGCAGCTGGGTTAGAGACCCATGGTGTAAGGGCACCGTGGTTAGGAGGAACCCTGGTAAGGGCACCTTGGTTAGGAGACCCTGGGTAAGGGCACCTTGGTTAGGAGACCCTGGGTAAGGGCAGCTGGGTTAGGAGACCCTGGGTAAGGGCAGCTGGGTTAGGAGACCCTGGGTAAGGGCCACCTGGTAGGAGACCCTGGTGGGGTTGGGGGGTGGTAAGGGCACCTGGTTAGGAGACCTGGGAAGGGCACCCTTGGTAGGAGACCCTGGGTAAGGGCACCTGGTTATGAGACCCTGGGTAAGGGCCCCTGGGTTAGGGACCTGGGTAGGGCACCGTAGGACCCTGGGTAAGGCACCTGGGAGAGACCTGGGTTAAGGGCACCGGGTTAGAACCCTGGGTAAGGGCACTGGTTGGAGACCCTGGTAGAGGGCAGCTTGGTTAGGAGACCCTGGGTAAGGGCACCTTGGTTAGGAGAGACCGTTGGTGAAGGGCACCTTGGTTAGGAGACCTGGGTAAGGCACTGGTTAGGAGACCCTGGGTAAGGGCACCTGTTTAGGAGACCCTGGGTAAGGGCACCTGGGTTAGAGACCCTGGTAAGGGCAGCTTGTTAGGAGACCCTGGGTAAGGCAGCTTGGTTAGGAGACCCTGGGTAAGGCGCTGGGTGGAGACCCTGGTTAGGGCAGGTTTAGGAGACCTGGGTAAGGGCACTGAGGTAGGAGACCCTGGGAAGGGCAGCTGGGTTAGGAGACCCTGGGTAAGGGCAGCTGGGTTAGGAGACCCTGGGTAAGGGCAGCTGGGTTAGGAGACCCTGGGTAAGGGCAGCTGGGTTAGGAGACCCTGGGTAAGGGCAGCCTGGTTAGGAGACCTGGGTAGGGCACCTTGGTTAAGGAGACCCTGGGTAAGGGCACTGTTAGGAGACCCTGGGTAAGGGCACCTGGTGTGGAACCTGGGTAAGGGCACTTGGTTAGAGACCCTGGGTAAGGCACCTTGGTTAGGAGACCTGGGTTAAGGCACCTTGGTAGGAGACCCTGGGTAAGGCCACCTGGTTAGGGCGACCTGGTTAGAGAGACCGGATCCCACCCAACCTGTGGTAGGAGACCCTGGGTAAGGGCACCTTGGTTAGGAGACCCTGGGTAAGGGCAGCTTGGTTAGGAGACCCTGGGTAAGGGCACCTTGGTTAGGAGACCCTGGGTAAGGGCAGCTGGTTAGGAGACCCTGGGTAAGGCAGACTGGGTTAGGAGACCCTGGTAAGGGCACCCTGGGTAGGAGACCTTGGGTACTGGCCCTGGGTAGGAGACCCTGGTAGGGCACCCTGGGTATAGGAGACCCTGGGTAAGGGCAGCTTGGTTAGGAGACCCTGGGTAAGGGCAGCTTGGTTAGGAGACCCTGGGTAAGGGCACCTTGGTTAGGAGACCCTTGGTAAGGGCACCTTGGTTAGGAACCCTGGGTAAGGGCAGCTGGGTTAGGAGACCCTGGGTAAGGGCACCTTGGTTAGGAGACCCTGGGTAAGGGCAGCTGGGTTAGGAGACCCTGGGTAAGCAGATGGGTTAGGAGACCCTGGGTAAGGCAGCTGGTTAGGAGACCCTGGGTAAGGGCACTCTTGGTTAGGAGACCGTGGGTAAGGGCACCTTGGTTAGAGACCTGGGTAAGGGCGCTGGGTTAGGAACCCTGGGTAAGGCACCTTGGTTAGAGACCCTGGGTAAGGGCAGCTTGGTAGGAGACCTGGTAAGGGCACGTGGGTTAGGGACCTGGGTAAGGCACCTGGTTAGGAACCCTGGGTAAGGGCAGCTTGGTTAGGGACCCTGGGTAAGGGCACTGGGTTAGGAGACCTGGGTAAGGCCTGGTTAGAGACCTGGGTAAGGGCACTTGGTGGACCCTGGGTAAGGGCACCTTGGTTAGGAGACCCTGGGTAAGGGCACCTTGGTAGGAGACCTGGGTAAGGGCACCTGGGTAGGAGACCCTGGGTAAGGGCAGCTTGTTAGAGACCTGGGTAAGGGCACCTGGTTAGGGACCCTGGGTAGGGCGCAGCTTGGTTAGGAGACCCTGGGTAAGGGCACCTTGGTTAGGAAGACCCTGGGTAAGGGCAGCTTGGGTAGGAGACCCTGGGTAAGGGCAGCTTGGTTAGGAGACCCTGGGTAAGGGCACCTTGGTTAGGAGACCCTGAGTAAGGGCACCTTGGTTAGGAGACCCTTGGTAGGGCACCCTGGGTTAGGAGACCTGGGTAAGGGCACCTGGTTAGAGACCTGGGTAAGGGCACCTTGGTTAGAGACCCTGGGTAAGGGCAGCTTGGTTAGAAGACCTGGTAGGCAGCTTCAGGTAGGAGACCCTGGGTAAGGGCACCTTGTTGGGACCCTGGTAAGGGCACCTTGGTTAGGAGACCCTGGGTAAGGGCACCCTGGGTAGGAGACCCTGGGTAAGGGCACCCTGGGTAGGAGACTCTGCTATTGATAAGATGCCAGGTGGGTTTGGGTGAACCTCAGTTTTCTTTTTTCTTTCTTTACAGCCCCCCACAAACTGGAGGAATCGTCAATTAGTCCCCCAGGCAGCAAAACACCTGGAGAGGAACATCGATCCCGACCTGGGCGCCCAGCAGTGAGTATATCGTCATTATCACTTTAAATCTCCCACTGCCTGCTCATTGTTCTAAGTTCTTATATATCTTATATACTGAGCTGCAGCTTTACCTTCCACATTTCTATCCCGTGATCATGTTCCTGTCTGATTCTAACCAATTATCTCTTAACTTCTTTCCTTTTCTCTGCTGCTGTCAGAGCTATAAGAGAGCCATAGGAGAGGTTAGTTCCTGCTGTGATTCTCTGCCTGCAGGGGGCGCCGTGCCCTATCACCGCATTAGGCACTGCTGCGTGGTTATGTGGCTACTAGGCTACACATGGGCAGATATTCTTTGCAGACCAACCGATATTTCCGTAATTCAGCGTGAAATATCGCAGGTGTTTCTGTGTTCGCCGATGTCTGCGAATCGGACAGTCACGGCGACGGATCATTATAATTCACGATCGATCTGTCAGCTGCGACTGACATTGTTTCGTCCGAATAATCTGCCTGTGTACCAGCCCTAACAGAATGTGTATCCGATTGGTGTGCGTGGATCTGGGTGCGTGAACGAGAGCTTGGTGACAATGGCATGTGAGTGGACGCCTGTTGTTTCCTCTCCCACACCCCATGGTTTGGACCTTTCATCTGTTTGTCTATAATAGGATCACATTCTGCTAAAGGACCGTCCTGAAGATGTCCCTAAACCTCCCAAGAAGGCTCTGGATTACTCGTCCTCCAGCGATGAACTGGACAGCAGTGATGAGGACGAGGAGGGAGGTGACGGCGAGAGGCAGGATCAGAGCAGAGAGAATTCGGCGTCCAGGTATGGAGTGTAGTCACTGTAGGATGGGGGTGGGGATAGGGTTCTGGGCACCAAGCGGGAAACTCTCATTCCTGTGTTTCTCCTCCCAGTCGAAGTGGGCGCGACGCAGACACAGATAGTGTCAGTACCATGGTGGTTCATGATGTGGAGGAACTGATGGGCAGCACCTCTGATAGTTCCTACGGCGATGGGACGATGGTGGTTCAAAGGGTGAGAGATCCATCCGTGTCTTAGTCCTAATGTTCCCTCCCTTGAGGGTGTCTCACTTACCCCGTCTCTCTCTTCTCATTGCAGACCCCAGAGGAGGAGCGAAGCCTCCTTCATGCAGACAGTAATGGATACACCAACCTACCCGATGTGGTGCAGCCCAGTCATTCCCCTACTGAGCCCAAAGGCTCTTCCCCCAGCAAGGAAAGCAGCGGGTCTGATGTGAGAGAAGGGAATGTTCGGGGAGATGTGGGGTTGTTATGGTTTATATAGGGGGGAGGAGCTAGGAGAAAAATAGTCTGTGTGTGTGTGTGTGTGTAAATACTCTGTATTATGGTGCTGTGTACATATATAGTGATTACATGTGGTACATATATAGTGATTACATGTGTTACGTATATCGTGATTACAATGTGGTACGTATATAGTGATTACATGTGGTACATATGATATTGATTACATGTGGTACATATATAGTGATTACATGTGGTACATATATTAGTATTACATGTTGTACATATCATAGTGATTATCTGTGTACGTATCGTGAGACCAGTGATTACATGTGGGACGTAGTATGATTACATGTGGTACGTATAAGTAATCGTGTTACTGTGGTACATCTATAGCGTACATTACATGTGGTACGTATATATTGATTACTACATTGGTAACGGTATATAGTAGTTTTACATGTGGTATCATATATCAATGATTCATTGTGTTACGTATATAGTGCACTCTACATGTGGTTACATATATAGTGATTACATACATGTGGTACATATATAGTGATTACAGTGGTTACGTATATAGTGATTACATGTGGTACGTATATAGTGATTACATGTGGTACGTATATAGTGGATTACATGTGGTACGTATATATGATTACATTGTACATATATAGTGATTACATGTGGTACATATATAGTGCTTACATGTGGTACGTATATAGTGATTACATGTGGTACGTATATAGTGATATAGTCATGACAGGTACGACCGGTGTAGTGATTACATGTGGTACATATATAGTGATTACATGTGGTACATATATAGTGATTACATATAGTACATATATAGTGATTACACGTGGTACATATGTAGTGGTTACATGTGGTACATATGTAGTGGTTACACGTGGTACATATGTAGTGGTTACACGTGGTACATATATAGTCATTCCATCTGGTACATTTGTTGTGATTACATGTGGTACATATATAGTGATTACATGTGGTACATGTGTAGTGATTACACGTGGTACATGTGTAGTGATTACACGTGGTACATGTGTAGTGATTACACATGGTACATATGTAGTGGCTACATGTGGTGCATGTATAAGGGATAATGTGCCCCTTACAGTGTAATATAAGGATATTACGTCACAGGGGAGTTCCCTGACCATATAGAAGCACAAGGCCTCAGGCCTGTATGTATGAGTTACATTCAGTGTGGGAGAAATTCATGGTTATGGACAGAACCCTAGTAAGACTCATTCATTCATTTCTAGTTTTGTTTAAAGGAGCATCTGATCTGCCTGTATCCACACACCATGTACATTGTAGGAATCTGTCCATGTTGTCAGTCTGTCTTGCTGATACACGCACTCTATTTCTCCCCTTCTCCAGTACCAGTCTCGTGGCTTGGTGAAGGCACCACCCAAAACCTCATTCACCATGTTTGTGGACCTGGGACTGTATCAGTCGGGAGGTGGAGGAGACACAATTCCAGTGGCAGGTACGAGACGGAACAAGATGGGATGTTTTCCCCTCTAATAGCCAGGAATGGTTGGTGACAATGGATTTTAGTGGTGGTAAACAAGGGTGTCTACTATAGACTGTCTGTATGTGACCTTGTCCAGATACGATACATCTACAAGGGTGTGAGCGTCCACTGTAGACTGTCTGTATGTGACCTTGTCCAGATACGAGACATCTACAAGGGTGTGAGCGTCCACTGTAGACTGTCTGTATGTGACCTTGTCCAGATACGAGACATCTACAAGGGTGCGAGCGTCCACTGTAGACTGTCTGTATGTGACCTTGTCCTGATACGAGACATCTACAAGGGTGTGAGCGTCCACTGTAGACTGTCTGTATGTGACCGTGCTCCTGAGAGAGACATTTACAAGGTGCGAGCGGCACTGTTAGATGTTCTTGCTATGTGAACCTCTTTCTGATAGAGACATCTACAAGGGTGCGAAGAGTCCACTGTGATGTTGTATTGACCGGGTTCCAGATACGAGGACATTTACAAAGGGTGTGAAGCGTCAACTGAGACGGTCTGTATGTGGACCTGTCAGATACGAGGGACCTTACACGGGTCGCGAGGTCCACTTGGAGACGTTGTATGTTGACCTGTCCAAGATACGAGGACATTTACAAGGGTGTGCGGGAGCGTCATGTAAGACTGTGATGCTGTACTTGGTCCTGAGACGAGACCTCTAAAGGGGTATGCGGAGGTACCACTGTAGACATGTTGTATGTGACCTTGTCCCCGATACGGGAGGACATCTACAAGGGTGTAGAATGCGTCCACTGTGACTGTCTGTCATGTGAACTTGTCCTGATACGAGACATTTACAAGGGTCGCGGAGCGAGTCCACTGTAGACTGTTGTATGTGTGACCTTGTCTGATACGAGACGTTTACAAGGGCTGTGGAGCGTCCACCGTCGGACTGTTGTATGGCGACCTTGTCTCTGATACGAGACCTCACAAGGGTGCGAGCGTCCCCACTGTAGATGATCTGTATGTGACCTTGTCCTAGAATACAGTCAAGTCATGTGGAATCTGTGTAGGTTCCTATGACTGAGGCTTAAAGGGGTGTAGGTCCACCTGAGTAGGACTGTCTGTATGTGACTCCTTGGTCCTGTACGAGACAGTTTACAGGGTGCGAGACGTTTCCACTGTAAGACTGTCGTATGTGACCTTGTCCTGATAGAGAATCTAACACAGGGTGGAGGTCCATGTAGACTGTCTGTAGTATGCTGATGGAGAGACACATTTCCCGGGTCCGTAACTGGGATTGATGGCCGTGAGACATCTTACAAGGGGTGCGAGGTCCACTAGGTAGATGTTATGTGACCTTGTCCATACGAGCATCACAAGGGTGACGAAGCTGCCACTAGGTAACTGTCTGTATGTGACCTGTCAGATAGAGACATTACCAAAGGGGGCGAGGTCCACTGTAGACTGTCTGTATGTGAACCTATGTCAGATACGAAGAACATTACAAGGGCGATGTGGAGCGTCAACTGTAGACTGGTCGTGTATGTGACCTGTCCTGGATAACGGAGGACAGTTACAAGGGTGGAGGCAGGTCCAACTTGTAGACTGTCTGTATGGACGTGTCTGATACGAGACACTACAAGGGTGCGGAGCGTCCACCGTTAGACCTGTTGTGAACCTTGTCAGATAGAGACAGTTTACAAGGGTAGCGAGCGTAACACTGTAGACTTTGTATCTGTGACTATTGTACTGATTACGAGACATTACAAGGGTGGTCTGAGATCCACTGTAGACTGTCTGTATGTGACCTTGTCATGATTACGAGAATTACAAAGGGGTGCCGAGCGTTCCAACTGTAGACGTCTGTATTGTGACCTTGTTATGATGACAGGAGCATTTACAAGGGGTGCGACTTCCGGTGAGGTCTCACTGTCTAGACTTCTGTATGTGACCCTTGTCTGATACGAGAACAATTTACATAGGGTGCGAGCGTCCACTGTAGACTGGCTGTATGTGACCCCTTGTCCTGATAGAGACAATCACAGGGTGGACGAGCGTACCACTGAAGATGTCATGTATGGACTTGTCTTCAGTACGAGACATATACAAGGGTGCGAGACGCGTCCACTTGTTAGACTGTCTGTATGTGACCTTGTCCTGATACGAGACATTTACAAGCGGTGGGGCTGTCGCACTGTAGGACGTCTGTATGTGACCTTGTCTGTACGAGACGTCTGACAAGGGTGCGAGCGTTTCCACGTAGACTGTCTGTATGTGACCTTGTCTGATACGAGCATTTACAAGGGTTGTGTGAGGCGTCCATGTTGGACGTCTGATGTGACCTTGGTCAGTACGAGACATTCAAGGGTGCGAGCGTTCCAGTAGCGCTGTCTGGATGTTGAACCTCTGTCCAGGATACGAGACATTTACTAAGGGGGCGCGCGTCACTTAGACTGTCTGTATTGACCTTTGTCCTGAATAATAGACAAGCAAGGTGCGAGTGTCCACTGTAGACTGTCTGTATGTGACCTTGTCCTGATACGAGACATTTGATCTCTGAATCAATGTAATATGTAGGGGTCTGGTTGACTTACCTGCTGATGTTCCAATGGCAATTACTAGGCCTGGACCATTTATTTTGAGACCAAGTAAGGAAAGTTTTGTGTCCGGACCGTCAGCGGCATCCGTGATTGGCTGAGATTACAGAGAGTCCTGGTAAGTATACTTAGGAGCCCTATGCACATTGCATCTTCCCATTGGTCAAATCATGGGACAGCCCTGAAGTCCGGGAGACATTGTCACTACTGCCCTGTCTTTGGTGTGGAGAGTATGGAGAGAACATGGGGGAGGCCTAGTGCCTTACATCTTGAGGACCTTAGTTTGCATGTCATGTTGGATGGCAGAACTTCCCCTTTAAATAAAAATAAACCCCCTTTTCTCCCGCAGCCTCTTTTGTGAGCGGAGACGCGGCTCGTTTGGAGCAGTTGAAATACGAAGCCCGGAAAGGGTCGGTGGTGAACGTGAACCCCACAAACACAAGGCCGCACAGCGACACCCCCGAGATCAGGAAGTACAAGAAGAGGTTCAACTCTGAAATACTGTGCGCCGCGCTGTGGGGTAAGAACCGCCACTTGCCGGGAGCTGGTTTCTCGATTTGGGCCGCGTGCCGACATGGGGAAGGGGCTCACGCAGTTAGTATAGAATCGGGCATTCTGGGTAAAAGGGAACGTTCCATCTGTTCATTTATTGTTTGATGTTCCACAGGTGTGAACTTGCTGGTGGGCACTGAAAATGGTTTGATGCTGCTGGATCGCAGCGGTCAAGGCAAAGTATATAGTTTAATCACGCGCAGACGCTTCCAGCAGATGGACGTCCTGGAGGGACTCAATTTACTCATCACTATAAGTGGTAAGTTCGGCCAACCGTGAAAATAATGGGACTCACTGAAAGATCTCCACAGTGAGAGAGAAACGGGGGAGACTGGAGCCCAAGACTGGGAATAGAGGGATCGGGGGAGACTGGAGCCCAGGACTGGGAATAGAGGGATCGGGAGAGACTGGAGCCCAGGACTGGGAATAGAGGGATCGGGAGAGACTGGATCCCAGGACTGGGAATAGAGGGATCGGGAGAGACTGGACCCAGGACTGGTAATAGAGGGATCGGGAGAGACTGGAGCCCAGGACTGGGAATAGAGGGATCGGGAGAGACTGGAGCCCAGGACTGGGAATAGAGGGATCGGGAGAGACTGGAGCCCAGGACTGGGAATAGAGGGATCGGGGGAGACTGGAGCCCCGGACTGGGAATAGAGGGATCGGGAGAGACTGGAGCCCAGGACTGGGAATAGAGGGATCGGGGGAGACTGGAGCCCAGGACTGGGAATAGAGGGATCGGGGGAGACTGGAGCCCAGGATTGGGGGAGAGAGGAATCTCTCAGAGGTTCCTATAATGGACGTATCCGTTATACATCCCTAATATAATCCCTGCCCTCCCTTAGGACAAGGCCACACTAGCGCGTTTCTCTCATTCTTACAATCAGAGGCAGTGCATAGCTATGGTGATTGGCTGCGTTCTGTTTTCGGAGTGTGCACTCATCATTTTGTTGGCGAATCGCCTGCGCTCCGATAACGCAAAATTGAGCAAGCGTACACTCCTGTCCAGTGTGGCCCCAGCCTGGTAATATAGCGCCACTTCTGGGACAGCCTGACCCACACCGTTCTCCGGTAAAGCTGCCCTCCTTAGACCGGCAGGTTGGCGATGAGGATAGGAGGAAGCCATGTTCTGTCTGACTGTATTAGACACTGGCAGGGCTATGCGAAGGAATAGAATTGATGATGTCATGATATAAAGTGACTGTCATAGGGCAACTTTACCCTATGAGAGCAAAGGGGTGTGGCCTTATTTAGGGACTGCAGTTGTGTTCTGTCTATGAATTACTGTGACACAGCGACCTCTGGTGGTGAACAGTCATAAAAAGGGATTGAGCTTTTGAGTTCATCTCCTTTCGTAACTATAAACAGAGGTTCTACGAGCTTTTGCTGTTCCCAGGAAGGCTCACACACACCCTGACAGTCACAGGGGTTCCATGTGGCTTGATTTTGCCCCCAAACCTTTGTGTAATTACAGGTAAGAGGAATAAGCTTCGCGTGTATTATCTCTCCTGGCTCCGAAACAAGATTCTCCATAACGATCCAGAGGTGGAGAAGAAGCAGGGCTGGAGCACAGTGGGAGACATGGACGGGTGTGTCCACTACAAAGTCGGTAAGTTCAATTCCCGTCGGTGTCTCCGCCAAACCACGAACCGGAAAGTCAATGTTCCTTGTTTTCTTTAGTGAAATACGAGCGAATCAAGTTCCTTGTTATTGCGCTGAAAAACTCTGTCGAGGTTTACGCCTGGGCTCCCAAACCCTACCACAAGTTCATGGCTTTCAAGGTAAGACCCCGGGAGGTTTGTATCGGGGCCTCTGATTGGAGATTGTATGCCTGCGCAGATATAGATATACCACAGCACTCATTTCCCAGCTGTGTGCGCGCCACCTTAGAGAGAACACCGCCTGCATATCTGCCTCCACAGCAGAGCCAATGACCTTCTGGCTTCTCTTTTAGTCCTTTACAGATATTCCTCACCGGCCCCAGCTGGTTGACCTAACGGTGGAGGAAGGTCAGAGGCTTAAAGTCATCTATGGTTCTTCATCAGGATTTCACGCCGTGGATGTGGATTCTGGGAACAACTATGATATTTACATCCCGGTCCACGTGAGTAAGCCACGTTATAATGTGCCACGGCTGCGTTAAATCCCCCCACTTATCTGTGTCCCCCCTTAACCCACCCGATTTCCTGTCGATCAGATTCAGAGCCAGATCATGCCTCACGCCATCATCTTTCTGCCAAATACGGATGGGATGGAAATGCTGCTCTGCTACGAGGACGAGGGGGTCTATGTTAATACCTACGGCCGGATAATCAAGGACGTGGTACTGCAGTGGGGAGAAATGCCAACCTCCGTGGGTGAGGAAAGCCAATTCTATCTCCTATATCGGGGATGTCCAACCTACGGATGTTTAAAAACTACAATTCCCAGAATTCCTCCGTTGCAGAAGAAATTGGGGAATGCTGGGAGTTGTAGTTTTCAAACATCTGGAGGGCCGCAGGTGGAACATATAGTAATAAAGTTACTAGACCCAAGGGGAAGTCTTTCAACCTCCTGGTGCATTTACAGATGAACATTGAGAAACCGGATACAGGAAGTGCGTATTTGATAAATCTCCCATGGTGCATTGTGTTTTTGTCTCCTTACATGGTAGCTTACATCTGCTCCAATCAGATCATGGGCTGGGGAGAGAAAGCCATTGAAATTCGCTCTGTGGAGACCGGTCACCTGGATGGAGTCTTTATGCACAAAAGGGCTCAGCGGCTGAAATTTCTGTGTGAACGAAACGATAAGGTGATAACTGAACCCCACATTCCCATTCAGAATTCCGTTTAGGGCTCATTCACAACCCTTTACCCTGGGCTGGGGTCTTCCTTCTTTACATAGGGGGTCTTCCTCCTGCAAATTTGTAGATTATAATGGATCCCCTACTGTAAATTATATGGATATTACAAGTCACCTCAGAGTTTTGTGACCTTTATATAGACACAGAACTCCTCAGTGACTTCTAATATCCTTATAATTTACAGTAGGGGATACATTATCCCTTATAATACATGAGTGGTACCCAGAGTTCCCTGTATAACTCAGTCTGTGTCCTTGTACCTTTATATGGACACAGAACTCCTCAGTGACTTCTAATATCCTTATAATTTACAGTAGGGGATACATTACCCTTATATACATGAGTGGTACCCGAGTTCCCTGTAATAACCAGTCTGTGTCCTTGTACCTTTATATGGACACAGAACTCCCCAGTGACTTCTAAATCCTTATAATTTACAGTAGGGACATCATCCCTTATAATACAGAGTGGTACCCAGAGTTCCCTGTATAACTCAGTCTGTGTCCTTGTACCTTTATATGGCCACAGAACTCCTCAGTGACTTCTAATATCCTTATAATTTACAGTAGGGATACATTATCCCTTATATACATGAGTGGTACCCAGAGTTCCCTGTATAACTCAGTCTGTGTCCTTGTACCTTTATATGACAACAGAACTCCTCAGTGACTTCTAATCCTTATAATTTACAGTAGGGGATACATTATCCCTATAATACATGAGTGGTACCCAGAGTTCCCTGTATACATCAGTCTGTGTCCTTGTACCTATATATACACAAACATCCTCATGACTTCTAATATCCTTATAATTTACAGTAGGGGATACATTATCCTTATAATCATGAGTGGTACCCAAGTTCCCTGTATAACTCAGTCTGTTCCTTGTACCTTTATATGGACACAGAACTCCTAGTGACTTCAATATCTTATAATTTACAGTAGAGATACATTATCCCATAATACATGAGTGGTACCCAGAGTTCCCTGTATAACTCATCTGTGTCTGTACCTTTATATGACACAGAACTCCTCAGTGACTTCTAATATCTTTATAATTTACAGTAGGGACATTATCCCTATAATACATGAGTGGTACCCAGAGTCCCTGATTAACCAGTCTGTGTCTTGTACCTTATATAGACACAGACTCCTCATTCTCAATATCCTTATAATTTACAGTAGGGATACATTTCCCTTATAATCATGTGGTACCCAGAGTTCCCTGTATAACTCAGTCTGTGTCCTTGTACCTTTATAATGGACACAGAACTCCCAGTGACTTAATATCCTTATAATTTACAGTAGGGGATACATTATCCCTTATAATACATGAGTGGTACCCAGAGTTCCCTGTATACTCAGTCTGTGTCCTTGTACCTTTATATAGACAGAACTCCTCCAGTGACTCTAATATCCTTATTTACAGTAGGGGATACATTATCCCTATATAACATGAGTGGTACCCAAGTTCCCTTTATAACTAAGTCTGTCTCCTTGTACCTTTAATAGGACACAGAACTCCTCTGACTTCTAATATCCTTATATTTAACCGTAAGGAGACATATCCCTATATAATACAGAGTGGTACCCAGAGTTCCCTGTATAACTCAGGTCCTGTGGTCGTGTACCTTTAATGGACCAGGACCCCTCAGTGACTTCTAATATCCTTATAATTACAGTAGAGTACTTATCCCTAAATACATGAGTGGGTACCCGAGTTCCCTGTATACCTAGTCTTGTCCTTGTACCTTATAGGACACAGAACTCCTCGTGACTTCTATATCCTTATAATTTACCAGTAGGGATACATTATAAAACTTATAAATCCATGATGGTACCCAGAGTTCCCTGTATAACTCAGTCAGTGTCCTTGTACCTTTATATGAACACAGAACTCCTCAGTGACTTCTAATATCCTTATAATTTACAGTAGGGGATACATTAATCCTTATAATACAGAGTGGTCCCCAGAGTTCCCTGTATAACTCAGTCTGTGTCCTTGTACCTTTATATGGACAAAGAACTCCTCAGTGACTTCTAATAGCCTTATAATTTACAGTAGGTGATACATTATCCCTTATAATACATGCATGGTACCCAGAGTTCCCTGTATAACTCAGTCTGTGTCCTTGTACCTTTATATGGACAAAGAACTCCTCGGTGACTTCTAATATCCTTATAATTTACAGTAGAGGATACATAATCCCTTATAATACATGAGTGGTACCCAGAGTTCCCTGTATAACTCAGTCTGTGTCCTTGTACCTTTATATGGACACGGAACTCCTCAGTGACTAATATCCTTATAATTTACAGTAGGGGATACATTATCCCTTATAATACATGAGTGGTACCCAGAGTTCCCTGTATAACTCAGTCTGTGTCCTTGTACCTTTATATGGACACAGAACTCCTCAGTGACTTCTAATATCCTTATAATTTACAGTAGAGGATACATAATCCCTTATAATACATGAGTGGTACCCAGAGTTCCCTGTATAACTCAGTCTGTGTCCTTGTACCTTTATATGGACAAAGAGCTCCTCGGTGACTTCTAATATCCTAATAATTTACAGTAGGTGATACATTATCCCTTATAATACATGCATGGTACCCAGAGTTCCCTGTATAACTCAGTCTGTGTCCTTGTACCTTTATATGGACAAAGAACTCCTCGGTGACTTCTAATATCCTTATAATTTACAGTAGAGGATACATTATCCCTTATAATACATGAGTGGTACCCAGAGTTCCTTATAGATCTCAGCCTGTGTCTTTGTTATAAACAGAGAACTCCTCAGTGTCTTCTAATATCCTTATAACTTACAGTAGGAGATTATATCCCTTATAATTCATGAGTGGTACCCAGAGTTCCCTGTATGTCTGTGTTCTTGTACCTTTCTTTGGACACATAACTCCATAGTTACATTATATATTCTTATAAAAACCTCTTAACTGTGTACCTGAGGGATTTTTTTTGTAAGCACCTATTCAAATTCTAAAGCCTTATGTATTTTTTATATTATTTTTAAAAATATTTTATTTTTAGTATTTTTTTAGTTCGATCAACTGGAAGTTTAGTTCATGAAGACGTTTCGCTAGTCATCCGACTGGATCTCTCAATTCAGAATGACTTGTACAAGAATCTGTGGCAATTATGTACCCTGGAAAGTGTCGCAATCCGCATATAACAGCCAGGTGTTAGGGACCTCTAACTCGAGGAATTTGCTCTTCTTCGCTGTGCCATATGTTGGCACAAAACAGAAGAGCAAATTCCTTGGCTCAGGTCAGGACTCAGCCGTGTACCTGCATCTTTAAGAACAAAGAAAACAAATTTGAGGATTGTAATGTCAACATTTTGGCAAAGGAACAGGATTGGATCAAGAGAGGTGTCAAGGAAGCCATTTATGTCACAATACCAAGACACCAAGCCTGAAATATGTGGAGGGGTTCAACACCAACTGTCTGCCATGTACAATGCTGTTTTGACACCTTACCCTAGGCAGTTTTATAACACCTCTTAGCCAAAATGAATCCACACCTTGCATTCAGAAGGTCCCTAACTCAAAGGTCCCTTACGCCTGGCTGTTATACGGCGATTGGGACATTACAGGGTACTTATTGCCGACAGATTCTGAATTGAGAGATTCAGTCAGATGACTAGCAAAACCTCTTCAAGAACTAAACTTCAAGTCCAGTTAATCTAACTGAATACAACAGATATACCATGACCTGGATGAATATTACAGATATACCATGACCTGGATGGATGAATATTACAGATATACCATGACCTGGATGGATGAATATTATAGATATACCGTGACCTGGATGAATGAATATTACAGATATACCATGACCTGGATAAATGAATATTATAGATATACCGTGACCTGGATAAATGAATATTACAGATAAACCGTGACCTGGATGAATGAATATTACAGATATACCATGACCTGGATGAATGAATATTACAGATATACCGTGACCTTGATGAATAAATATTACAGATATACCGTGACCTGGAGGAATGAATATTGCAGATATACCATGACCTGGATGGATATTACAGATATACCATGACCTGGATGGATGAATATTACAGATATACCGTGACCTGGAGGAATGAATATTACAGATATACCATGACCTGGATGAATGAATATTACATAACTAGATACAAGGACAGACGTGAGTTTACGGGAAGACTCTGGGGTACGTCTCATGATTTAAGGGAAAATGTATCCCTCTACTGTAAATTATAAGGATATTAGAAGTCACTGAGGAGTTCTGTATATAAAGGTACAAGGCACAGACTGAGTTATACAGGGAACTCTGGGTACCACTCATGTATTATAAGGGATAATGTATCCTCTACTGTAAATTATAAGGATATTAAGTCACTGAGGAGTTCGGTGTCTATATAAGGTACAAGGACACAGACTGAGTTATACAGGGACTCTGGGTACCACTCATGTATTATAAGGGATAATGTATCCCCTACTGTAAATTATAGGATATTAGATGTCACGAGGAGTTCTGTGTCCATATAAAGGTACAAGGACACAGACTGAGTTATACAGGGAACTCTGGGTACCCTCATGTATTATAAGGGATAATGTATCCCCTACTGTAAATTATAAGGATATTAGAAGTCACTGAGGAGTTCTGTGTGCCATATAAAGGTACAAGGAACACGACTGAGTTATACAGGGAACTCTGGGTACCACTCATGTATTATAAGGGATAATGTATCCTCTACTGTAAATTATAAGGATATTAGAAGTCACTGAGGGGTTCTGTGTCTCATATAAAGTACAAGGACACGACTGAGTTATACAGGGAACTCTGGGTACCACTCATGTATTATAAGGTAATTTATCCCCTATCGTTAAATTATAAGGATATTAGAAGTCACTGGGAGTTCTGTGTCCATATAAAGGTACAAGGAACAGACTGATTTATACAAGGGAACTCGGGTACCACTCATGTATTTATGATAATGTATCCTCTCCTGTAAATTATAAGGATTTAGAAGTCACTGAGAGAGTTCTGTGTCCATATAAAGGTACAGGACACAGACTGAGTTATACAGGGAACTCTGGGTACCACTCATGTATTATGGGATAATGTATCCCCTACTGTAAATTATAAGGATATTAGAAGTCACTGAGGAGTTCTGTGTCCATATAAAGGTACAAGGACACGACTGAGTTATACAGGGAACTCTGGGTACCACTCTGTATTATAAGGGATAATGTATCCCTACTGTAAATTATAAGATATTAGAAGTCACTGAGGAGTTCTGTGTCTATATAAAGGTACAAGGACACAGACTGAGTTTATACAGGGAACTCTGGGTACCACTCATGTATTATAGGGTAATGTATCCCCTACTGTAAATTAAAAGGATATATAGTCACTGAGGAGTTCTGTGTCCTATAAAGGTACAAGACACAGACTGATTATACAGGGAACTCTGGGTACCACCCATGTATTATAGGGATAATGTATCCCTCTGTAAATTATAAGATATTAGAATCACTGAGGAGTTCTGTGTCTATATAAGGTACAAGACACAGACTGAGTTATACAGGAACTCTGGGTACCACTCAGTGTATTATAAGGGATATGTATCCCTACTGTAAATTATAAGGATATTAGATCACTGAGGAGTTCGTTGTCATATATAAAGGTACAAGGACACAGACTGAGTTATACAGGGAACTCTGGGTACCACTCATGTATTATAAGGATAATGTATCCCTACTGTAAATTATAAGATATTAGAAGTCACTGAGGAGTTCTTGTCCATATAAAGGTACAAGGACACAGACTGAGTTATACAGGGAACTCTGGGTACCACTCATGTATTATAGGATAATGTATCCCTACTGTAAATTATAGGATATTAGAAGTCACGAGGAGTTCTGTGTCATATAAAGGTACAAGGACACAGACGAGTTATACAGGGAACTCTGGGTACCACTCATGTATTATAAGGGATAATGTATCCCTACTGTAATTATAAGGATATAGAAGTCACTGAGGAGTTCTGTGTCATATAAAGGTACAAGGACACAGACTGAGTTATACAGGGAACTCTGGGTACCACTCTGTATTATAAGGATAATGTATCCCTACTGTAAATTATAAGGAATTAGAAGTCACTGAGGAGTTCTGTGTCCATATAAGGTACAAGGACACAGACTGAGTTATAAGGGAACTCTGGGTACCACTCAGTGTATTATAAGGGATAATGTATCCCTACTGTAAATTATAGAGGATATTAGAAGTCACTGAGGTTCTGTTTCCATATAAAGGTACAAGGACACAGACTGAGTTATATACAGGGAACTCTGGGTACCACTCATGTATTATAAGGGATAATGTATCCCTACGTAAATTATAAGGATATTAGAAGTCACTGAGGAGTTTCTGTGTCATAAAGGTACAAGGACACGACTGAGTTATACAGGGAACTCTGGGTACCACTCATGTATTATAAGGGATGTACCCTACTGTAAATATAAGGATATTAGAAGTCACTGAGGTCTGTGTCTATATAAGGTCACAAACTTGAGTGACTTGTAATATCCATATAATTTACAGTAGGGGATCCATTATAATCTACAATTTGCAGGAGGAGACCCCCTATGTAAAGAGGAAGACCCCAGCCAGGGTAAAGGGTTGTAATGAGCCCTAACGGAATTCTGAATGGGAATGTGGGGTTCAGTTATCACCTTATCGTTTCGTTCACCAGAAATTTCAGCCGCTGAGCCCCTTTGTGCATAAAGACTCCATCCAGGTGGACCGTCTCCACAGAGCGAATTTCAATGCTTTCTCTCCCCAGCCATGATCTGATTGGAGCAGATGTACGTACCATGTAAGGAGACAAAACACACTGCACCATGGGGAGATTTATCAAATACGCACTTCCTGTATCCGGTTTCTACAGCTGTTCAATCTGTAATGCACCAGGAGGTTGAAGACTTCCCCTTGGGTCTAGTAACTTTATTACTATATGTTCCCCTGCGGCCCTCCAGATGTTTGAAAACTACAACTCCCAGCATTCCCTCTTTCTTCTGCAACGAGGAATTCTGGGAATTGTAGTTTTTAAACATCCGTAGGTTGGAACATCCCCGATATAGGAGATAGAATTTGGCTTCCTCACCCTCCGGCCCCGCGGTTGGCATTTCTGCTCCCAACTGCAGGACCAACGTCTTGATTATCCGGCCGTTTAGGTATTAACATCGACCCCCGTGTCATCGTTACAGAGCAGCATTTCCCCAATCGTATTTGGCCGTGAAGATGATGGCGTGAGAGCATGAATCTGGCTCTAATCTGATCACAGGAAGAAATCGGGTGGGTAAGTGATGGGGGCACCCAGATAAGTGGGGGGATTAACGCAGCCGTGTGCACATTATACAACGTGCGTTACCCCTGACGTGACCGCTGATGTAACGTATCATAGTTGTTCCCGGAATCCCATCAGTCCACGGCGTGAAATCCTGATGAAGAACCATAGGATGACTTTAAGTCCTCGGACCTTCCTCCACGTTAGGTCCCAACCAGTCTGGGCGCCGGAGGAATATCCGTAAAGGGACTAAAGAGAAGCCAGAAGTCTGGCTTGCTGTGGGGCAACTTGCAGGCGGTGTTGTTTCTCTCTAAGGTGGCGCGCACACAGTGGGAAAAATGAGTGCTGTTTGGTTATCTATATCTGCGCAGGCATTTACAATCTCCAATGAGGCCGATACAAACCAAACAATGCCCGGGTCTACCTTGAAAGCCATGAACTGTGAGTAGGGTTTGGGAGCTCCCGGCGGTAAACTCGACAGAGTTTTTTCCCCGCTGCAATAACAAGGCACTTGATTCGCTGTCTTTCACTAAAGAAAACAAGGGAATCATTGACTTTCGGTTCGGGTTTGGCGGAGACAAACGACGGAAATTGAACTTTACCGATTTGTAGTGGACACAACCCGTTCCAAGGGTCCCCACTGTCTCCGCCCTGCTTCTTTTCTACCACCTCGCTCGTTATGGAGATTTGTTATCGGAGCGGGAGAGCGGATAATACAGCGAAGCTTATTCTCTCTTCCCTGTAAATTACAAGGTGGGGGCAAAATCAAGCACATGGAACCCCCTGTGACTGTCGGGTGTGTGTGAGCCTTCCTGATAACAGCAAAAGCTCGTATAGAACCTACTGTTTATCGTTACGAAAGCGATCGAACCAAAAGCTCAATCCCTTTTATGAGAGTTCCACCAGATGTGCTGTGTCACAGTAATTCATTAGACAGAAACACAACTGCAGCCCTAGAATAGCCACACGCCCTTTGTCTCATAGTGTAAGTTGCCGTTGACAGTCCACTTTATAATCATGACAATCGATCAATTCCTCTTCGCATGCCTCCAGTGTCTAATACAGGCAGACAGAACTGGCTTTCCTCCTATCCCATCGCCACCGCCGCCTCTAAAGGAGGCAGCTTACCGTGAGAACGGTTGTGGGTCAGGCGTGTCCATGAAGTGTGCGCTATATTCACCGGCTGGGGACACACTGGACAGGAGTGGTACGTTGCTTCAATTTTGCGTTATTGGACGCATGCGGATCCGCAACAAATGATCGAGTGCACACTCCGAAACACAGTAACGGCGCCAATCACCATAGCTAGCCACTGCCTCTGATGTAAGAGATGAGAGAACGAGCTAGTGTGGCCTTGTCCTAAGGGAGGGCAGGGATATATAGGGATGTATACAACGGATACGTCCATTTCAGGAACCTCTGAGGATTCTCTCTCCCCACTTCCTGGCTCCGCAGTCTCCCCCGATCCCTCTATTCCCAGTCCTGGGCTCCAGTCTCCCCCGATCCCTCTATTCCAGTCCGGGGCTCCAGTCTCTCCTTCTCCTCCCGATCCCTCTTTTCCCAGTCCTGGGCTCCAGTCCTCCCCCGATCCCCTCTATTCCCAGTCCTGGGCTTCCAGTCTCCCCGATCTCCCCTATTCCCGTCCGGTGCTCCCGTCTCCTCCCTCCGTCCCTCTATTCCAGTCCTGGGCTCCATCTCCCCCGATCGCCTCTAGTCCCAGTCCTGGGCTCCAGTCTCTCCCGATCCCTCTATTCCCAGTCCTGGGCTCCAGTCTCCCCGTCCCCTCTTCCTCCCAGTCCTGGGCTCCAGTCTCCCAGTCCCCTCCCCCCCCGATCCCTCTTCCCAGTCCAGGGCCTCCAGTCTTCCCGATCCCTCTATTTTCCCATCCTTGGCCCAGTCTCCTCCCGATCCCCTCTATTCCCAGTCCGGGGCTCCAGTCTCCCCCGATCCTCTATTCCCAGTTCTGGGCTCCATCTCTCCCGATCCCTCTATTCCCCAGTCCTGGTCTCCATCTCTCCGCTCCCTCTATTCCCATCCTGGGCTCCAGTCCCTCCCCTATCCCTCTATATTCCCAGTCCTGGGCGTCCAGTCCTCTCCCCGATCCCTCCTATTCCCAGCCTGGGCTCCAGTCTCCCCCCGATCCCTCTATTCCAGTCCTGGCCCATTCTCCTCCTCCCGATCATCTAGTCCCAGTCCTGGCTCCAGTCTCTCCCCCCCCCGGATCCCTCTATCCCCAGGCCTGGGCTCCAGTCCTCCCGTCTCCCCCGATCCCTCTATTCCTCAGTCCTGTCTCCAGTCTCCCCCATCCCTCATTCCATCCTGGGCTCCATCTCCCCCGATCCCTCTATTCCAGTCCTGGCTCCATCTCTCCCGATCCCTCCTATTCCCATCCTGGGCTCCAGTCTCCCCCGATCCCTCTATTCCCAGTCCCTGGGCTCCCGTCTCCCCCCGATCCCTCCTATTCCCAGTCCTGGGCTCCAGTCTCTCCTCCCGATCCTCTATTCCCTCCGGGGCTCCAGTCTCCCCCGATCCCTCTATCCTTCCCAGTCTGGGCTCCAGTCTCCCCCGAATCCCTCTATTTCCCATCCCTGGCTCCAGTCTCTCCCGATCCCTCTTTTCCCAGTCGGGGCTCCATCTCCTCCCGACCCTCTATTCCCAGTCCTGGGCTCCGTCTCCTCCCGATCCCCTATTCCCATTCTGGCTCCAGTCTCCTCCCGATCCCTCTATTCCCATTCCGGGGCTCCAGTCTCCCCCGTCCCTCTATTCCCAGTCCTGGGCTCCATTTCCCCTGATCCCTCTATTCCCCATCCTGGGCTACAGTCCTCTCCCCGACCCTCTAATTTCCCGCATCCTGAGCTCCCAGTCTCTCCCGATCCTCTATTCCAGTCCTGGGCTCAGTCCGCCCCCGATCCCTCTATTCCAGTCCGGGGCTCCAGTCTCCGTCTCCCCTCGATCCTCTATTCCCATTCCTGGGGCTTCCCGTCTCTCCCATCCCGTCTATTTCCCCGTCGGGGCGCCCGTCTCGTCCCGAGCCCCTCTATTCCCACAGTCCTGGCTCCAGTCTCCCCCTGATCCCTCTTTTCGCCCAGTCCGGGCTCCAGTCCTCCCCCCGATCCCTCTATCCCTCCCAGTCCTGGGCTCCAGTCCTCATCCCCCGATCCCTCTAATTCCCAGTCCGGGGCTCCATCTCCCCCGATCCCTCTATTCTTCCCAGTCCTGGGCTCCAGTCTCTCCCGAGTCCTCTATTCCTCCCGTCCTGGGCTCCAGTTTTCCCCCTCTCCTCTATTCCCATTCCTGGGCTCCAGTCTCTCCCGATCCCTCTATTCCCATTCCTGGGCTCCCAGTCTCATCCCCCGATCCCTTATTCCCATTCTGGGCTCCATTCTCTTCATCTCTCCCTTACATCTATTCCCAGTCTGGGCTCAGTCCTCTCTTCTCTCTCCCGATCCCTCTATTCCCGCCGGGCCCAGTCTCCCACGATCCCTCTAATTCCCAGTCCTGGCCCAGCTCCTCCCCGATCCCTCTAGTTCCCAGTCCTGGGCCTCTCCAGTCTCCTTCTCCCTATCCACATCTATTACCAGTCCTGGTCCAGTCTCTCCCGATCCCTCTCTTCCAGTCTGGGCCTCCAGTCCCTCTCCCGATCCGCTCTATTCCCATTCCGGGGCTCCAGTCTCCCACGATCCCTCTATTCCCAGTCCTTGCTCCAGTCCTCTCCCGATCCCTCTATTCCGCAAGTCCTGGCTCCAGCTCTCTCCGATCCCTCTATTACCATCCTGGGTCCCAGTCCTCTCCTCTCCCTTCCCTTTCTATTCCCATTCCTGTGCTCCAGTCCTCATTCCCGATCCCCCCATCTATTCCCTCCTGGGCTCTCAGTCTCTTCTCCCGATCCCCCTATCCCAGTCCTGGGCTCCCAGTCTCTCCCGATCCCTCTATTCCCATTCCCCTGGGCTCACAGTCTCTCCTTCACTCCTCCCGATCCCTCGATTATACCAGTCCTCTGGGTCCAGTCCTCCTTCTCCCGATCCCACTCTATTTCCCAGTCCTGGGATCCCAGTCTCTCCCCTCTCCCGATACCCCTCTATTCCCAGTCCTGGTCTCCAGTCTCTTTCTCTCCCCGATCCCTCTATTCCCGTCCTGGCCCAGTCATCCCACCGATCCCCTCTATTCCCAGTCTTGGGCTCCAGTCCCTCCCGCCTTTCTCTCTCACCTTTGGAGATCTTTTCAGTGAGTCCCCATTATTTTCACGGTTGGCCCGAACTTACACTTATAGTGGGATGAGGAAATTGAGTCCCTCCAGGACGATCATCTGCTTGAAGCGTCTGCGCGGGATTAATATATACTTTGCCTTACCGCTGCTACCACAGCTCAAACCATTTTCAGTCAGCCGTGCCACCAGCAATTTCACACCTGTGGAACATCAAACAATAAATGGGAAACATATTGACGTTCCTCCCTTTTACCCAGAATGCCCGAATTCTTCTATACTAACTGCGTGAGCCCTTCCCCATGTCGGGCACGCGGCCCAATCGAGAAACCCCAGCTCCCCCAGGCAAGTGGCGTTCTACCCCCACAAGCGCGGGCGCACAGTATTTCACAGAGTTGAACCTCTTCTTTGTACTTACTACTCCGTCTCGGGGGTGGGTCGCTGTGCGGCCTTGCTGTTTGTGGGTTCACGTTCACCCACCGACCCTTTCCAGGGCTTTTCGTATTCAACGGCTCCCAACAGCCGCGTCCCCGCTCACAAAAGAGGCGCGGGGAAAAGGGGGTTTTATTTTATTTGAAAGAAGGGGAAGATTCTGCCATCCAACATGACATGCAAACTAAGGTCCCTCAAGATGTAAGGCCTAGGCCTCCCCCTTTTTCTCTCCTATACTCTCCACAACCAAAGACAGGGCAGTAGTGACAATGTCTCCCGGACCTTCAGGCTTTCCCATGATTTGAACCAATGGGAAGATTCAAGTGCATAGGGCCTCTAAGTATCTTTACCAGGACTTCTCTGTCATCTCAGCCAATCACTGATCCGCTGACGGTCCGACACCCACTTTCCTTACTTGTCTCAAAATAATGGTCCAGGCCTAGTAATTGCCACTTGGAAATCAGCAGGTAAGTCAACCAACCCCTACAATATTACATTGTTCAGAGATCAAATGTCTCTAATCAGGACAATGTCACATACAGACAGTCTAAACAGTGGACCCGCACCCTTGTAAATGTCTAGTATCAGGACAATGTCACATCAGACTCTACACCAGTGGACGCTCTCACCCTGTGGGTAAATGTCTCGTAATCAGGACCGGTCCCATACGACAGTCTACAGTTTACGCTCGCACCCCTTGTAGATGTCTCGTATGGAACCAGGTTCACATACAGACAGTCTACAGTGGACGCTGCTCTTTAACGCAGTGACGTCATATGATTTCTACGCAGTGACCCATATGATTTCTACTGCAGGACTCTAGTTATATGATTTCTAACTGCAGTGACGCAGTTATATGATTTTAACTGCAGTGACCAGTCATGATGATTCTAACTGCAGTGACCATATGATTTCTAACTGCAGGACCACATATGATTTCTAACTGCAGTGGACCCATATGATTTCTAACTGCAGTGACAGTCATATGCTTTCTAACTGCAGGACCAGATCATCGTGACATTTCTAACTGCAGTGACCCATATGGATTTCTAACTGCAGTGACCCTAGGGACCCATATGATTTTAAACTGCAGTGACCATCATGATTTCTAACTGGCAGTGACACAGTCATATGATTTCTAACTGCAGTGACTTCAAAGAGTCATATGATTCTAACTATGCATGACCGTTATATCAATTTCTAATGCAGTGGAGACCCATATGATTTCTAACTGCCGTGACCCATATGATTTAACTGCAGTGACCCGTCATATGATTTCTAACTGCAGTGACCAGTCATATAATTCTAACTGCAGTGACCCATAGATATTTCTAACTGCAGTGACCCATATGATTTCTAACTGCAGTGACCCATATGATTCTAACTGCAGTGACCAGTATATGATTCCAACTGCAGTGACGTCATATATTTCTAACTGCAGTGACCATCATATAATTTCTAACTGCAGTGACCCATATGATTTCTAACTGCAGTGACCCATATGATTTCTAACTGCAGTGACCAGTCATATGATTTCCAATGCAGTGACAGTCTATATGATTTCTAAAACTGAGTGACCAGATATGATTTCTAACTGCATGACCCATATGATTTCTAACTGCAGTGACCAGTATAGATTTAACTGCAGTGACCCATATGATTTCTAACTGCAGTGACCAGTCATAGATTCCAAACGCAGTGACCAGTCATATGATTTCTAACTGCAGGACCAGTCATATGATTTAACTGCAGTGACCCATATGATTGGCTGTGCAAATTAATGCACAGGAAAACTTGCACCTCTTATTTCATTAGCCTTTAAGAATCCAATCGCTTTCCTTAGGGTTCCATTTTGTTTCGTAATATTAATAATGACAGTTAACTACTGACGTCAGGTTCACTGCCAACTTACATCACCATACACAGGACACACCTAAATTAACCTGGAACAGGGGGATTGTTCTGCAACTGGGCTATGATCTATCCAACCTGTGGGAAATGGGGAATCTTAGAATGGATGGAAGTGTTTGGTGCCATCATACATAACAGATCACAATTAATCATCACGTATTGAACTGGCACATTCCGGTCTCATTAAACAAACCTTCCGCATGGATCTCACCTGACCCTATGGCCCTGCTGTGTAGAAATACTCATACCTACACCCCACTCCCTTTTACCACCTATGGTGCACATGGCCAGATAGTTAAGCCCAGACGATCATTCTCTGCTGACCGGTTGGCCAGCTGAATTAGTGTTGGTGGAGAAGATGATGCACAGCACTATTAGTGTATCATGGCTCACTGTAGAAAGAATCACAGTGGGTTTTCAAATAACTGCTTCCAAAAATGTGACTGTGGACCCCCAATAGTGCTGTCCATTGATGGTCCCAGTCCTGGGATGATTAGTTGCTCAGTAGAGATCTGAGCAGGTTAGACCCACTCAACAGCCAAATCAGTAGAAATAAACTGTTAGGACATTCCTAGCAAGTGGTTCATCCTGGGGGGAAAATGGACCATTACAGCAATGAAAATGGCTTCTTACTATTGGGCCACAGCAAAACGACATCCGGTAATGTAGGTCCCTCTGGTCCCGGTCCAGGCTGATGTAGTGGGACGATCCATGATTATCGTATGTGACTCGGAGAATTCAATCCATTTTTACTGTGTTTGGATTAGTTTATCATCCTCCCAGTGGAATTCACACAAGGGTAGCGGAGATGATATAGAAACTCCTTTGCTTGACATAGAACTTGGCCCCGTCACCTGACACTTCTAATTAGGATGGGTGATAGAATCGTTCTAGAGAAGTTTATCAAGAACATGAGAATAAATTTACAAACAATATAAAATTCATTTAACTTTGAGGACCATAAAATGTATCTTATGACCCTTGTACATGGAGGTTTTTCTTTACCGGCCATTTGGGCTGAGTCCGATGTTTATAACAGGACACACACGTATGTCCTTCTTCCGTGGAGTTGGATTAATTGTGGAGGTTTTATTGTGCCAGCCTGTAATAGAGAATTCCATAGCAGGACAATCTATTGGGGCCCAATGGCCACAGATAGTTCAAAGTATCCAAGGAGAGTAACATGGCGGTGAAGCTGCAATAGAATGAAGAATTGTTGTGGTTTCTTAATCAAAACCCGAACCAAGTGCCCCTAGAAATCAAATAGTTTGTGGTGTTCTCAATTGTACAAGATGGGGAAATTGAGATTATCTTTATCAGGATGTAAATGAATCGATCTCTGAATAATCAACAGCTCTAATCCATGTCACAGATCTGATTACAACGTGAGTTCATGTAAACTACAGAAATAATGTGGTTGGAACCTGAGACTCCTCGTTTGTTATATGAATATTAAACATTCATTGGGCTTCTTTTGTAGCAAGGAAAAAAAGTTCCCTGACCTCAAGTTTTCGTATAACATAGAGCCCCTGCCCCACCCCCAACGCCATGTTTATCTTTAAAAAATGACCAGAACGTTACTTACAGCACATTCACTCCGCCGCAGAACTTTCAAGCAGGGGCAACCACGTCTGTGATTGGCTGAGAAACACTGCAGGTTGTAGAAAGGTAATATCATAAAATTCTGAGGCTGAACGGATTTTATGCGATTTGGCTTGTTTTAAAGCTGGGATAATGGCCAATAACGTATTAAATTGTGGTTTTGGGGGAGGATATCCCTTTAATATGGTTACAGAACTCCTCAGTGATGCGACTCTCCGGATCCCCGAGTATTCTTCAGCCCAGATACCAAGATTGAACACCCACCGCTTCACCAACAGACAAGACCCCTCTTTGGGAGGCTTGAACGCCTCACACGGGATTGGATGCCCCCGGTGCGGGGTATCGGAAGCTGAGGCCGTAAATATGCAAGGAAAACCAGAAGCAGAACAGGCGGACAGGGCACAACCCGTTCGAGCTGGACAGTAGCGTTGGTTAACACGAGTCAGGTACGGAACCCAAGGGTCAAAACACAGAAAAATCAATCAGCGAGGTAAGGTTAGGAAGGTGAGAGGAAGTGTGGTCAAGGTCAGACAGAATCAGTAATGGAAAAGCTAGACAAAAATCCCACCACAAGCAGGGTAAAACCACAGCTATATCGGACAAACAGGGAACACGGGACTGCTATAGGAAGACCGACTAATGAGACAAGAATCAGGACAGACTAGGGCCAAACAGGATTAACCAACATTCAAATTTAGCGCCAGAACCAAACAGCCAATGGGAAGGGCCGAGCCTAAACACACCAGCGTCATCGGCCAACAAACGTTTAGGATTTAAAGAGTGTTCGCGCATGCACACAAAGACCCAGGAAGAGCCACGAGAGAGACAGAGGAAGTGGCGTGGGACCCGAAGGGAGGTAAGGAGCCTCAGGGGTGGCAAGTGACTTCTAATATCCTTATAATTTACAGTAGGGGATACATTACCCCTTATAATACATGAGTGGTACCCAGAGTTCCCTGTATAACTCAGTCTGTGTCCTTGTACCTTTATATGGCCACAGAACTCCCCAGTGACTTCTAATATCCTTATAATTTACAGTAGGGGATACATTATCCTTATAATACATGAGTGGTACCCAGAGTTCCCTGTATAAACTCAGTCTGTGTCTTGTACCTTTATATGGCACAAACTCCTCAGTGACTTCTATTCCTTATAATTTATAGCAGTGGGATACATTATCCCTTATAATACATGAGTGGTACCCAGAGTTCCCTGTATAACTCAGTCTGTGTCTTGTACCTTTATAAGACACAGAACTCCTCGGTGACTTCTATATCCTTATAATTTACAGTAGGGGTACATTATCCCTTATATACATGAGTGGTACCCAGAGTTCCCGCTATAACTCAGTCTGTGTCCTTGTACCTTTATATAGACACAAAACTCCTCAGGGACTTCTAATATCCTTATAATTTACAGTAGGGGATACATTATCCCTTATAATACATGAGTACCCAGGTTCCCTGTATAACTCAGCTGTGTCCTTGACCTTTATATGGACACAGAACTCCTCAGTGACTTCTAATATTTTATAATTTACAGTAGGGGATACATTATCCCTTATAATACATGAGTGGTACCCAGAGTTCCCTGTATAACTCAGTCTGTGTCTTGTACCTTTATTGGACACAGAACTCCTCAGTGACTTCTAATATCTTTAATTACAGTAGGGGATACATTATCCCTTATAATACATGAGTGGTACCAGAGTTCCCTGTATAACTCAGTCTGTGTCCTTGTACCTTTATATAGACACCAGAACTCTCGCGTGACTTCTAATATCCTATAAATTTACAGTAGGGATACATTATCCCTTATAATACATGAGTGGTACCCAGAGTTCCCTGTATAACTCAGCTGTGTCCTTGTAATTATATAGACACAGAACTCCTCAGTGACTTCTAATATCCTTAAATTTACAGTAGGGGATACATTATCCCTTATAATACATGAGTGGTACCCAGAGTTCCCTGTATAACTCAGTGTGTCCTGTACCTTTATATGGTAACAGAACTCCTCAGTGACTTCTAATATCCTTATAATTTACAGTAGGGGATACATTACCCTAAATACATGAGTGGTACCCAGGTTCAAAAGAAAAAATCAAAAGAAAAAAAAGTTCAAAAGAAAAATAAATAACCCAAATCCTGGTTCCATAGTATCCTATAGGTTTCCCATATGGATACTATTATATCTACAGGTATTCTATATGGATTCTATTGGTATCCTTATGGTATCTATATGGATCCTATAGGTTTTAATATTAAATTAAGTTTAAATTATGCAGCAAGCCACCAAGTCAAGGTTGCTTTGTGAGCTGGTTGCTAACCTATGGTACTTGCCTTTTGGCTGAAGAGCTGACAGTTCTCCTAATTGCTTTTATTTATCCAGGCAAGAATTTTTTTACAGGTCAGTAAACTCAGAGGTTACTTCATATTGTAATGTAAGTGTCATATTATTACATTTATACACATGTGGTTTTATATGAATCTGCCATTCAGTAAATGTTCACTAAGATAACACCAAGGTTAGCACTAGAAAAGGCTGTACAATTACGTTATAATAATGGATGCGTTACATCTCTGTAGAACGTTATGTAATCCCAGCAATTAAATCCTGGTACAATTATAAAATAATTGTTTATTAAAAGACTTGACGTCGGTATTGTTACTACACATAATCACACCTTACCTGACAATGGTAAGAACCAGCAGAGATTGGAACCCGACATTACCTGGTATTTAATACCTCCCAAAGCCCAACCTTGTAACTATATTTGAAGTTGTTCAAACTCATTATAATGTGGGATCTGTTTATAAAAGCAACCAAGCAGCTGTATTATTCCTTTATAACTTGTGGAACCCACAGCCATGAAGATCATTCTATTTCTCTACCTCGTTTTGTTACACTTACGTTGGAATTAGGTAAGAGCCATTGGCTTTTGTTGAATATTACTTTTGATGTGCATCCTCCATTCAAATCCAAAAGATAATAAATAACAGATTTGGAGTTAAGTTCGATTCTCATTTATTAATTAGATTTTATTTTGCATTTAAAACTGTTTTTGATTGTAGCTTTATTTCAGGCCCAACAACGTGTTTTTGGTGGTCAATTGGGAAGATGTTGAGTTGGTTGGAGCAATGAATTTTAATTGCCTACATTCCGTGGTTCAATGGTACAATGATGGGCAGCCTTAGAATGACATTGATTTTCAGACCCTTTTAACTGTTGTTGTGCTTGTAATTTAGTTTCTCCCAACCTCTTTAACAAGGTCCTCCATGGCTGGGGACATCCATCCAGCCACATTCAAATCTACAGGGCTAAATTAATATTGGACTATATGGGAAATATCCCCAACCTCAGTGGATCACGGATAGATGAAAAGCAAAGATCCCCCATGAATTCTGACCATTAACACAGACTAAACAATGAATCACTAAATAATCCCTAACTAAAGAGTTGTTTTGGGGGTAATTACATATCCGTGGAGGAAAATACATTATTTATTACTGGGATGCTAATAGATTACTCAATTAGATTCAGACCCTGAAGAGCTTACAATCTATATTATCCATATTATCTTAGGCACATCAGTGTGTGTTTAGGATTCTCCGGAAAACCCAGATTACCCGTAAGGAAAACCCACCAAGAACAGGGAGAACATAGAATTTTGAACCCATGACAATAGTGCCACACACTATTGAGACCTTTAAAATAGGACTGTGGTCTCCATACAAAGAGCACACTTCATACCATTAAAATGAATCCTGGATCATATTCTAGCTGCAGTCTATTCAAAGTTACAGCAGAATAAAGGGTGTTTTTCCTGCTAGCGCTGTGAGCTATGACATCACCAGCACTTGGGGTCTGCCTGCCAGTTTAAGGTTGGAGCATGCCCACTACTGGGATAGTGATCATCAGCTACATCATAAACCACGCCCTCTAAATCATTTTTAAGCTAGCCACAAACCTGGATTAAAATAATTTCTTTCCATAAGGTGTCTATAGGTAGAGGAATGGACAGCGAATAGTTGCAGGTCTGTAATACTGTGCTTCACAGCTGACACAGAGGGAAAGGGTAGTCTGGAAAGTGTAACTGAAGATCCAGAGAAGCTAGATACTCACCCTAGGCTTGATTGAAAGGTAGATATAGTTCTTTTCAATAAAGAAAGTTCGATCTGCAATTCTATTAAATACATTATGACTTTGTATAAAGCTTGTGGTTTAACCAGGCCAGGAGGTTCCTTTGACACCACACGAATATTGGTGAACATTATTATTGTGGATTTATATAGCGCCAACATCTTCCGTAGCGCTTTACAATTACATGTATACATTCACATCAGGCCCTGCCCAAAGAGCTTACAAATCTAATCACTTATATACCATACAACCTATCAGTATGTCTTTATGATTGTGGGGGAAACCGGAGTGCCAGAGGAGGAAACCCACGCAAGCACGGGGAGAACATACAAACTCCTTGCAGATGTGTCCAAGGGTGGATTCGAACTCAGGACTTCAGCGCTGCAAGGTGTCAGTGCTAACCACTGAGCCACCGTACTATTTGCCGGTAATGGTCGGAGGGTAATTTTATGGAAATGATTACCTACAATAGGCTCTTTTATAAAATACTTGTGGTAAGATTGTATGAAGATTGGACAATCTTTATAGAAGTCGATAGACCATGAAAAGTACACTGAGCGTAACTGGGCATAGCCTATTCCAGGATTTTTTCTTTGTGTAAATGGAAAGATGTTGAGGATGTTTCGGGGATCAGGCCCAATCCCACTTTTCTGAGCTGTAAATAAGGTACACTTGGGCTCATTCCAAAAATGTGTTTGTATTTGCATCTTAAGTTATGCGTCTTGATTAGGTGAAATTTTGTGCACAATCAGACGAAAAATGATTGGACGCAGTGGAAAATGACTTCACAGCTGCAACTGCTATTTTTACCAGTTTATTATATGTATTTGTAATCAGATCGTTATGATTTTTTTTCCATTCTGGCAAAGTATCTGACTCCTTCCTTGCTCAATGAGCTTCTATAAGCTTGAGCATGTGCGGAGAATGCAGAAGGGGAAAGGAAACAGAAGTCAATTATTGGATGTGACATCACTAACCACAGTCTTCATTGACTGCATAGATGGGGGTTCCATGACTATAATGGTAACAATACTCAAATGTGGATATTTCATAACAGTTCATGGTCATAAATACAAATGGTGGGACACCCCAGCCCCCACACAGACCCAGGTACACCCACCTACTGACCTACCTTCTATTCCCATGGAAGTCATATTTAAAGGGTACTAAAGTCAAAAAAAAATTATTTAGATTTATCCTCAAAAATATAGTTTTATGGTTGTAAACACAAAAAAAGACATACCCTCTCAACCAGACCCAGGTCTACCACACCTACTGATCTACCATATCTATACTGTGGCAGCCATACTTAAAGGTTAACTAAAGTAAAAAAAAAACTAATTTAGATTTCTTCTAATAAGATAGATTTATGGTTGTAAACACAAAAAAGACATACCCCCTCAACCAGACCCAGGTACACACACCTACTGATTTACTTATCCATTACTGTGGCAGCCATACTTAAAGGGTAACTAAAGTCAAAAAAATTAATTTTGATAATAATAAAAAAGGTTTATTTTTTAACCCCCATGTGGCACAGTTACATACACCTAATGACCTACCCCTCCATTACTGTTGCAGCCATAAAAGGGTAACTTAAGTCAAAAAAAAAATTTTGACACAATCATCACAAAAGTTTGTTTTTTTTAACCCCCAACCGGACCACAGGTACACACACTACTGATCTACTTATACATTACTGTGGCAGCCATACTTAAAGGTTAAATAAAGTAAAAAAAAAACTAATTTTGACCAATCATCACAAAAGTTTGGTTTTTTAACCCCAACCGGACACAAGTACCACACACACTACTGATCTGCTATACATTACTGTGGCAGCCATACCTAAAGGGTAACTAAAGTAAAAAAAAAATTGACCAATCATCAAAAAAGTTTTTTTTTAACCCCCACCCGACACAGGTACACACACCTACTGATCTACTATACATTACTGTGGCAGCCATACCTAAAGGGTAACTAAAGTAAAAAAAAATTTGACCAATCATCAAAAAAGTTTTTTTTTAACCCCCAACCCGACACAGGACACCACACTACTGATCTACTTATCCATTACTGTGGGCAGCCATACTCAACAGGTAACTAAAGTCAAAAAAATGTTTTGACCAATCATCAAAAGATACAGAGAGATTCAATAAAAGTTCTTATCATTGAAAATGGTGCTAGTTTTCCCCTAACCCATCAGATGTTAGCTTTCTGATTGATTGGATCAAAATTAGCACCACTTTGGGCTGGGGTACACACAAAAGTTTTTTTTGTCCCAAACAAGCGTTCACTACAAAACTCATCATTCGCATTATTGAGTTTTAAAATCTGCAGCAAACACACACATTCCCTTCCAAAATGCAACCTTCAAGGCAAATTCAAAGTTTATACTTAAACTTTCCCTTTCTAGTTATATATACATTTTGAGTGCCACAGATTTTCTTTTTCTTTCCAATTTATATAGAGGGAGGGGTCATCATATTAGGGGTTGGGACAGGTAACTGGCAAAATAACATTTTTGTTTAAGGGTGGAGATGCCCTTTAATCTTTTAATGATATTGCACTGTGATGCATTTGTTAAAACCAAATAATGTAAAGACATTTAGACTAAAACACATTTTTCATAAAACTGCTAATTAACATGATGTATCCATTGTGTAATTAATTCCAAACCAGATTCACCTGCGTAAAATTAATAAAAAATTACAGGGTTATTCACATAGAAGTTCTTATCGTAAAAATGGGGCTAAATTTGCCCCAACCAATCAGATGTTTGATTCAACCAATCAGATGTTAGATTGGTTGGGGCAAATTAGCACCATTTTTAAGGATAAGAACTTTTATTGAATCTCCCTGGTAATTCTTTAATTCCTATAGCACAGGGAGAGACTTCTTGGTCTTTGTACAGTCGCTACGCTCTATAGTGCCCCTTTAGGCAATGCATTAAACTGATGCTGCGCTCTGCATTGTGAATGAGTTTACCCATCCCGAATCTTTAACACCAGCTTTCCGTGTCTTAAAGAGTCGCTATTGGCTCAGTTACAACTCAGTTTGCACACCCGCCATTATTTGTGTATAATTGCGGTAATATGGGAAGGTTATTCTATTGGAAATGATTACCTACACAGGTTCTTATATAAAATACTAAGATTGTATGAAGAGTTGGACAGTCGGAACTGGGACACATTCCTATTCCTGGATTTTTATTTTTTGTGCAAATGGGGTCAGGCCAATCCCACTTTTCTGAGATGCAAATAAAGTAGACTTGGGGCTCATTCACAATATCCATTTTTGTATTCGCGTGTTAAGTTATTGCGTCTTGATTAGATGAAATTTTTGATGCGACTGACTTTGTGCAGTCAGACGATAAATGGATTGGACGCAGTGGAAACGTTTGTCTGATCACGTGATCGGCCTTGACAAAACATCGCCAGTACAGCTTTAAGGCTTTGGCAGGTAGCGTGTGTGGTGAGAGTTCTGAGCCTAATTCCCACCAAACAGGCTACGGATCGGGTTTAATGATGGGAATATTGTCCCATGTGACACAGGGAGATTGGAATTCTGGGATATGTTTGGGATAGAAAACAATTGATTGTAATGACACATGAGATGGTGAATTGGGACTGAGGCCAAGAGCGAGATGAGATTAACAAGGCGCGGTGATATCCACCCGGTACATTGTGTTCCCAAGACGTACGGATGGATTTTATTACAACTTGCAATGAATAGACGGAGAAAACAGCCAGGTTTGACTAATACAAGGAATCAGGCCTGGGGTGTTTATTATGGATTAAACACGGTGTCAACTCGTTGACTAAGGTTGCTGGGAACTGTAGTAAAGATCAGCTAAAAGGAATTTGAGGATTCATTATCAGTGGGACTAGGCAGTCACCATAGCAACCGGTCAGCAGTTAGAATCACAGTATGTGCTATGGTTACTGCAGGGCAAAACAGTTATAGCAATTCACATACATGGTTACACTCGCCTTTCTGGGAGCGCCACCCATCTGCATCTATTTTCCTCTGATTCGAGATGGACTGGGTCGGCTGCACTGTCGTGGCCCTGGACTGCTTACTACTGTATCTTAATTTAGTTCAAAGCCAACCTTAAGGGCAACTAAAGCCACAGAACAACACTGAACCAGAAGGCAGAACACCTTGATATAAAACCAGTAATCTGTTGTCTTACCTCTCATTTTGATATGGTGCTGGGAAATTTATCTAAATAACATATGGTTTGTGTTAACATCACAGCATTCTATATCACACACGTTGGTCAACGACCATTATGTTCTGCACATGCTCAGTCCTTAGCTATGGCAGCAGAAACTTGTTACAGTTGGTCACACCCACAATAATCACTAGCCAATCCTTTTACAGGACAGATAAAGCAAGGAAACATGTGACTGAGGTCAGGGGGTGTGGGCTGACACTGCCATACACACAAGATACTTCATCCAGTTCTTAACAGGCTTACAATTTACTTTAATACAATTTACTGGAGTGGGATTTTATAGCTTATTGGTTGTTTTGGGGGGTGTGTTTTCAGATTCCGGAGGGTAAAAAATTTGGGTTTAGTTCTCCTTTAATTTTGTGACTGGGATATCGGACCACGGGTCTATTATGTGAGAGATCTGGAGCACATCTGCACCTGAATCTCCACTTACTGCACTGAAAGCTAAATATCTTTCTTTCTATATTAAAAAATATCACTTGTTTGAATCACTGGGGTTTGGGTGGCGAAAATATTTCTTGTATATATAACACTTTGTTATAATAATATAATCATTTACAATCCTGTCCTTGTTATCCAGCCATTCCCTGCAATGCTATTTCTGCTATGTACCGACGGCGAGTCGTGATTGTTCAGAACCAAAAAACTGGCTCTAAGGCCTATACCACGCTGCACAAGACCCACAGTCCTCAGTCCACAACGTCGGTAAGTTATACAATAATCTTGGGAAGGTTCTCATTCCTCCAGGTCACGGTATATCTGTAATATTCATCCATCCAGTCATGGATATCTGTAATATTCTTCTCCAGGTCACGGTGATATCTGTAATATTATATCTCCAGGTCACGGTATATCTGTTATATCATCCATCCAGGTCATGGTATATCTGTAATATTCATTCATCCAGGTCACGGTATATCTGTAATATTCATCATCCAGGTACGGTATACTGTAATATTCATCCATCCAGGTCATGGTATATCTGTAATATTCATTCATCCAGGTCAGGTATATCTGTAATTCATTCCTCCGGTCACGGTATATCTGTAATATTCATCCATCCAGGTCATGGTATATCTGTAATATCCATCCAGGTCATGGTATATCTGCAATATTCATTTCCAGGTCACGGTATATCTGTAATATTTATTATCAAGGTCACGGATTCTGTAATATTCATTCATCCAGGTCATGGTATATCTGTAATATTCATTCATCCAGGTCACGGTTTATCTGTAATATTCATTTATCCAGGTCACGGTATATCTATAATATTCATTATCCAGGTCATGGTATATCTGTAATATTCATCATCCAGGTCACGGTATATCTATAATATCATCCATCCAGGTCATGGTATATCTGTAATATTCATTCCTCCAGGTCACGGTATATCTGTAATATTCATCCATCCAGGTCATGGTATATCTGTAAAATTCATTCATCCAGGTCATGTATATCTGTAATATTCATCATCCAGGTCACGGATATCTGTAATATTCATCCATCCAGGTCATGGTATACTGTAATATCATCATCCAGGTATGGTATATCTGCATATTATTCCTCAGGTCACGGTATATCTGTAATATTTATTCATCAAGGTACGGATATCTGTAATATTCATTCATCAGGTCATGTATATCTGTAATATTCATTCATTCAGGTACGGTTTATCTGTAATATTCATTTATCCAGGTCACGGTATATCTGTAATATTCATTTATCCAGGTCATGTGTATATCTGTAATATTCATTACCAGGCATGGTATATCTGTAATATTATTCATCCAGGTCATGGTATATCTGTAATATTCATTCATCCAGGTCACGGTATATCTGTAATTTCATCCATCCAGGTCACGTATATCTGTAATATTCATTCATCCAGGTCACGTATATCTGTAATATTCATTCATCCAGGTCACGGTATATCTGTAATATTCATCCATCCAGGTCACGGTATATCTGTAATATTCATCCATCCAGGTCACGGTATATCTGTAATATTCATCCATCCAGATCACGGTATATCTGTAATATTCAATTCATTCATCCAGGTCACGGTATATCTGTAATATTCATTCATCCAGGTCACGGTATATCTGTAATATTCATTCATCCAGGTCATGGTATATCTGTAATATTCATTTATCCAGGTCACGGTATATCTGTAATATTCATTCATCCAGGTCACGGTATATCTGTAATATTCATTCATCCAGGTCACGGTATTTATGTAATATTCATTCATCCAGGTCACGGTATATCTGTAATATTCATTCCTCCAGGTCATGGTATATCTGTAATATTCATTCATCCAGGTCACGGTATATCTGTAATATTCATTCCTCCAGGTCATGGTATATCTGTAATATTCATTCATCCAGGTCATGGTATATCTGTAATATTCATCCATCCAGGTCACGGTATATCGTAGATATTCATCATCCAGGTCATGGTAATCTGTATATTAATTTATCCAGACCATGGTATATCTGTAATATTCATTATCCAGGTCACGGTATATCTGTAATATCATCCATCCAGGTCACGGTAATCTGTGATATTATCATCCATAGTCCAGGCTCACGGTATATCTATAGACACAGAACCCCTCAGTGACTTCTAATATCCTTATAATTTACAGTAGAGGATACATTATCCCTTATAATACATGAGTGGTACCCATAGCATTTTCCATGGTCCTTTACAAAAAGCAATTATTCAGACTATTAATACATACTCGGTACAGGTAGTGCATTATTCAGACTATTAATACATACTCGGTACAGGTAGTGCATTAATACAGTTATGTAGACTCACAAGTTCTTGGATCCCACTCTCCTCCCAGGACCGTCACTCTGCAGACTGTACTGCTTCTCAGTCTTCTAATATATCCAAAACAAAAGGCACCTGGATGCTCCAAAATTTTTGGTTTATTCCCCACTATGTGAGATCTCTCGTTACGGAGAGAAAGTGATTACAACAAACTTATATCCAATGTGTCCTCCAGTGATTAACTAGAAAGGGAAAGTTTGAATTTGGAAAGACTGCCTTTTGGAAGGGAATTTGTGTGTTTGGGCTGCAGATTTTAAAACTCAATAATGTCAATGAAGAGGACATTGTTATTTTTTACTTACCCTTTAAATATGTCACATCCATTAAAGGTAGGTCAGTTGGTGTGTGCGTATTCATATCAGGTTGGGGGATAAAATACTAACTTTTTTGATGTTTGGTCAAAATGTGTTTTTAGTTACCCTTCAAATATGGCTGCCATGGAAATGGAAGGGTGGGTCAGTAGGTGTGTGTACCTGGGTCAGGTTGGAAGTTAAAAAAACAAACTTGATTATTGATCAAAATGAGTTTTTTTTACTTTAGTTACCCTTTACGATGGCTGCCACAGTAATGGATAAGTAGATCAGTAATGGATAAGTAGATCAGTAATGGATAAGTAGATCAGTAGGTGTGTGTACCTGGGTCGGGTTGGGGGTTAAAAAAACAAACTTTTTTGATGATTGGTGAAAATTAGTTTTTTTTACTTTAGTTACCCTTTACGTATGGCTTAACCGAACAGCTGTTTCGCCTGAATAGGTGCCCATACACGGCAAGATTATCACCCGAAACAGCCACACATACACGTCGTGTGTCATGGGATCGGCCCCCGCGATGGCACGTGTGTATGAGGCTTAACCGTGAAGCCCAATCTAACTAATTGTTGGTTCTGCTACACGTGTCTCCGACTAGCAAACCCTACAGGTGATTGGACAGGGTGACACTGCTCCCCTATTCCCTAACCCACAATATTTATTTCTTTTGTCTCCAGGTGTTTTTTGCCTCTGTTCGCTCCGGCGGGAGTAGCCAGGTCTACTTCATGACCCTAAATCGCAGCTGTATCATGAACTGGTGAGAGAGACACGTGAGCTACCAAGACGAGGAAAGAGAGTGCACCGTCCCTACTCATAGCCCATTACACTGGAGTTACTTCTGGTCCTTCCCTCCGTCCTCCTCCCTGACGCTCCTTTCTCCGTCCTGCCTCCTCCACCGATGTCCACGTTTTAATTTATTGAGGATTTATTGGAATCTGAATCCCCAGCATTGTCGGTCAGGAAATCCGCTGAACTCACGGTGTGGTATATACGCAGAAGGTTCTAATTTGCTGCACCTTAAGGTTCTCTCCTGAGCCCTTTACAGATTGGGGCTTCATGTCGGGTCAATGACTTGATGGCTTGGGGTTGGTTTGCTCACAGATTCCTATAGAGTCCATATGGCAGCGACATCCCAGACTAGAAGAAAATCGCTAAAGGCACTTTATCCGTCAATCACAGGAGTCCCCAATTGTAAAGCTCCTTGTGTCCGTACTTAGTTCAGCAGCTTGGCTTTACACCTGTGGCTCCTGATGATGTTCTCTTTAAAGCTTTAAATTCTGTCCAGCGTTTGTACCTTCCGTCAGAGCCCCTCTATTGACCGTCCTGGTACCGACTCGGCTGCCAGCTCCAGTGCTTTCCAGATCTTCAGAACATTTTATTTCCTCATTCAGCCTTTATAGATGATCTGCTTTCGCATAGAATAATGTGTGATGGGTGTAGCCTTGTGGTGCTATGTCTTTGTGGTTTAAGTGGACGCAACATGGGCATTAAAGGTACATAAAAACAATATTAGCCATTGGCGTCCGCACTCTCACCGTACGGCAGACACCGCCAAGCGCGGGCAGCTGGGATCCCAACAAAGGACCTTTCAATGTCCCCCCATTTACAAGATACCCAGTAACAATCCCCACTCCTAGTCACAAAGGAACATGGGCTCGTTACAACGTAGACACTGAACCAAAAACCTAAAAAAAAAAAAATGCTTCTATTCACAAGTGATCTTTTCCCCCCGTTAATTGGGCGCGCGCGGAAAGCGACAATCGGTTTGTTTGATGAAATGGGACGGAATCATTATTTTTGTAAACTGACAGATGTCGATTATAAGGAGGTGATATAATATTTTATGTAGCAAATTGTATAAAGGTTGACAGTGAAAATGGAGGATGATCTTTCGGACTAGTTATTGCTCTTAAAATAAAGTTATGTCTGCTACTAAGATTTAATTTGTCCCCGTTTATAAAATGGATTTCTTATGGGTGAGAAACTGGCAGTACGGAATCAGGGACGAAGTATTCCCCCCCCCTTCACACCAATCTCCCAGGCGCGATCAGCTGTTTAAAAACTGCTGATCGTGCTACATTGGCTGTAGTTATAATGATGTCATAGCTGACCTCAACAGGGCCAGCCAAATCATTCATATAGACTTTCACATTTATTATATAGTATCTAATCTGTCTTGATAGATAAGCTCCTTGATTCCCCTTATATATTTTGTTAGATCATATCTGATCTACATTCTAGATCAGCATTCAAGTGCTGATCTAGCTCCCTCGATCCCCTATCGGTTTGGTCCAAATCCGATAGGGGGATCGGAAGCTACCAGCCCTAGAAGCCATGACCGCACAATGAAAGTCAGTCCCACAAAGAGAAGAGGATTTCCATGGTAAGGGAGACCCCAGAACTTCCTCCTTCACCCAAGTCTTGCCAAGTTCCATTCACAAATAGGATTTTTTTCTAAGTCTATGTTGGGGGCAGAGATCAATATTAGGTTATCAGTTCTGATCACCTAATTATTGATCGTTGCTAATGAATGAATGAGAAATCACTTCCTGGAAAATGCTTTCGGGGGGAAGTGATTTTTCCGATCGGATTTTGACTTGGAAAATGGGCATTTATCTTTGGGAATGATTAAAAAAAAAAAAAGTGAAATGCCCCATACAAAAAGTTCTTAAAGTGATACACACTATTTATCTATTGTGCGGCCCTCAAAAGTGGGCCCTGGAGGTCAAATGGGTTGGGCACCCCTGGCCAAGGTTAACACAGCACTTGTCATTGGCTGGTGGGAATGTCTGTTACAACCTCTCTCCTCCTCCTCTGCCAATAAACTTTCAGTGTCCTTTTGCTTGGATACAGCCTACATAATCAAGTGATCACGGGTGGGTGGAGGAGTGTTCTCTTGCATACTAGTTATGAGTGACAGAGGCAGACAGAATTGTTACCCCCCCCCCATCACAGCACGGCTAATTGAAGGCAGAGAGAGGCTCGAAATCAAGAAAAAAGGAATGGGGTGGTCTGCGTGCCTTTACTCCTTTTAAAGCAATATTAAAAATGATCCTTTAAGGCTGGGTACATACCTTGCGATCCTTCATCCCGACCTACTGTTCAACACTTGCGGCCAGGATGAAGGACTGTTAGTCGTGGCAAAAGTAGCAGCAGCCGATTGGTCGCTGCAACCGGTCGTGGTTTTCTGACCTGTCTGATTCTAATGAACAGACGGGAGTATGTCTGCCACCACAGCAAACCATCCGATATTTTGGCTCGATCGACCGATACAGCGAAATATTAGATAGTCTGTACCCAGCTTAAAGGGTCTGTAACCCTTAACATAGTGTAAGGGGATGATAAAAAATATATATAAAGGCAGAAACACAGCAGGAGCACGGATAAAGTTGTGAGATCTCTGCTTTTAATTAATTTGGGAGATAGGACAAGTGTTTCTGTGCTCCTGACAATTATAGATTGGGGGGGAGGTTGTTTGTAATAAACTATTGGATTGGGTTTAATCCACCTTAATAATTAAGTTCCCCTTTTCCATTTCAAAGATGTCCTTTTTGTACACAGGATTCCAAAATTGCACTGCATATTCCAAATGAGGCCTTACCAATGCTTTGTAAAGAGGGAGAATTACATTTTCCTCCCTTGAATCCATACCTCGCTTTATACAAGACAAGATCCTTACATAGTCTGCGGAGAGCCATTGCAGCATGTACAACCCTTTACAGCTATAACATGATACATAGCTCCTACTGATAGTCTATGTATCTTATGTATGTACATCAGTAGCAGCATGAAATGTTAACCATGGCGTATTGGGAACAAGTGAGTATAGGACAGTGAATGTAAATGAATATACTTATAAGTAACAGAGCTGCTATTTTACTTGCAATGGCAACTTGAATTCTGCTTTATTGTTTAAAGTCACATTAACAAGGTGAGATGTATTTTATTCCCCATACTGGATTATATAGTCTCCTCACCACTATAGAATAGCAGAAAGTAAAGCCGTGCCGTAAAATTGTCAATATAGGACTTGAGAATTAAATTTATAACCTTGTGGACTAAATTAACATTATCCCCTAAGGGCTAGCTAAAATGGAAATCGCCGGAACGCGAAAATTCCCGATGCGATTGCGCATCCGTTCGCGTTTTGGTAACACATACGTTCACCATTTTTGGTGCGTTTCCATAACGCAAAATGGCGAAAACGCATGCGCAAAATGCGAACGCACAAGAAAAGCGCACACAATCGCGTGCGATAACGCTCGCGATTTTGGGCGCGATTCCTGTGCGTTGCAGTGTGGCCTCAGTTTAAAGCCTCGTACACACGTTGGATAATTTTCGTACGATGCAGCCGACGAACGTTTAACGACATTATCGTTAATCCTCATAATTGAAACGACATCCGTACACACAGTAACAATAGTCCCCACGATAGTCGTTAGATATAGATGTTCGTACGTAACGTAACGTTCGTATCTTCGCGCAATTACGAACGCAGAGCATGCGCCTTTTATATATTTTTTCGTAGAACGTTAACAATAATCTGCTGACCATGTACAAATATACGATAATCGGCAGAACAAATCCGCCAGGCTGATCTTTCGGAAAAAGCCGACAACAGTTGACGGTCATTGGTCTTTGACGATCGTTGATGCTATATTTTCGTACGAATATTGTGCGATTTCTCCTTCCCCGGCTGCATCGTACGACAATTATCCAACGTGTGTACGAGGCTTTAGGCTACGTTCACACTAGGTGTGCAGTAACGCCGGGGAACTTCGTACCTGCGTATAAAATGGCACAGATGTGCGTTAACGCACAAAACTACTGTTTCCCCTTAGCTCTACATAACAAGGGGAGGGTTAATTCACAATGTCCTGTAGGCAGGTTTGGGTAAACCTTGCAGGACCTATGACGGCTGATGTCATTGGAAGATTAAAGGGACATATTGTTAAAGGGATGATACCGATGGTATTGTTAGTGTGTGTAGCTAGGTTCCAAGCTCTCCCGAGGCAAAGTGCCTTAAAATTTCCCTTGGCCGTGCTTGTCTCCCTTTAAATAATGTATATGGAGTCAGCCATGGCCGAAGGAAATTTGCCGTCTCCTTCTGCGTTCTCCCTATAGTTTATATATGCTTTACATAAGGACAGCGCTCGGGACTATACACATTGTGTATAGGTAAATCACTCTGGACTGACACGTGGATGACTGTCCGTAATAGTCGTTTTGCATGTGCACGTTACCGATAAAGGACCGATCCCATCAGTAACGCCGGATTTGCCATTTATCGGTGTGTGTGTAACCAGTTACTGTGCGAACTGATCACGTGACACGGGTGGCAGCAGCTGAGCCAATCGGGCTCTTTTACCCAGTATTTCCTCTTTTGGCTTTTCTGAAATTGCTTGTTTGGTAATTGGCCCCTGTATTTGGTAATTGGCCCCGATATTTGGTAATTGGCCCCTGTATTCGGTAATTGGGCCCCATATTTGGTATTGGGCCCCTGTATTTTGGTAATTGGCCCCTGTATTTGGTAATTGGCCCCAATATTTGGTAATTGGCCCCTGTATTTGGTAATTGCCCCGATATTTGGTAATTGGCCCCTGTATTTGGTATTGGCCCCTGTATTGGTAATTGGCCCCGATATTTGGTATTGGCCCCGTATTCGGTAATTGGCCCCGATATTGGTAAGTTGGCCCCTGTATTCGGTAAGTCCCCGATATTTGGTAATTGGCCCCTGTATTCGGTAATTGGCCCCGATATTTGGTAATTGGCCCCTGTATTTGGTAATTGGCCCCGATATTTGGTAATTGGCCCCAATATTTGGTAATTGGCCCCTGTATTTGGTAATTGGCCCCGATATTTGGTAATTGGCCCCTGTATTTGGTAATTGGCCCCGGTATTTGAATTGTTGCAGTGACACACGCTATATTTTGGCCTCTTTAATGTGCAAGCAGCAGCATGTGCATTAAATGAAAGGTACATGACATGGATGTTGGCACTAAGGTTTCTGGTAGTTAGCTGTAAATGATCACAGCGCTCCGTCAGATCATCGTTAAAGTACAAGTGTAAACTGGGGGTGTGAACATCACAATCCATCCGCAGCTCCTCCAACTCCCAGTCTTCGTCCTGCACCCCGTTCTCCTTAAGAGTCTTGTCCATGTCCAGAGGGACCCCACAACTTCCAAGTATAGCTGGCTGCTGTGTGCGTTATATGGCAGGTAACGCTGCAGGATCTCCCAGATCGTCTCCCTCGCCACAACACCTGATGGAACAGGAGAGATACATATGGCAGCTCTGTTTTTATTTTCACCCTGTGGGGACAGCTCCTTCTGTCTGTCACCCTGCAGGGGAGGGACAGACACAACAGCTCCTTCTGTCTGTTCACCCTGCAGGGGAGGGACTGACTCACAGCTCCTTCTGTCTGTATCACCCTGCAGGGGGGGACAGCTCACATCAGCAGCTCCTTCTGTTTGTGTCACCCTGCAGGGGGAGGGACACTCACAGCTCCTTCTGTCTGTGTCCCCTGCAGGGGAGGACAGACAGCTCCTCTGTCTGTGTCACCTAGGAGACTGACAAGCTCCTACTGTCTGTGTCCCCTGCAGGGGGAGGAACAGACTCACAGCTCCTTCTGTTTGTGTCACCCCTGCAGAGGGGGACTGACAGCTCCTACTGTCTGTGTCACCCTGCAGGGGAGGACTGACTCACAGCTCCTTCTGTCTGTACCCCACCCTGCAGGGGAGGGACTGACTCACAGCTCCTCTGTCTGTGTCACCCTGCAGGGGAGGGACTGACAGCTCCTACTGTCTGTGTCACCCTCGCAGGGGAGGACGACTCACAGCTCCTTCTGTCTGTGTCACCCTGCAGGGGAGGGGACAGACTCACAGCTCCTTCTGTCTGTGTCAACCCCCTGCAGGGGGAGGGACAGACCCCCAGCTCCTTCTGCTTGTGTCACCCTGCAGGGGGGACAGACCCACAGCTCCTTCCGCCTGTGTCACCCTGCAGGGGGAGGGACAGACCCACAGCTCCTTCCGCCTGTGTCACCCTGCAGGGGAGGGACTGACTCACAGCTCCTTCTGTCTGTGTCACCCTGCAGGGGAGGACAGACTCAAAGCTACTTCCGCCTTGTCACCCTGCGGGGAGGGAGGACCCCACGCTCCTTCTGTCGTGTCACCCTGCAGGGGGAGGGAGAGACCCCACTTCCTTCCGCCTGTGTCACCTGGCAGGGGAGGGACATCCCCCAGCTCCTTCTGTCTGTGTCACCCTGCAGGGGAGGGAGAGACCCACAGTCTCCTTCCACGCCTGTGTCACCCTGCAGGGTGCGTGGTGGCCCCGATATTTGGTAATTGGCCCCTGTATTTGGTAATTGGCCCCGGTATTTGAATTGTTGCAGTGACACACGCTATATTTTGGCCTCTTTAATGTGCAAGCAGCAGCAGTGCATTAAAATGATAAGGTACATGACATGGAGTTGGCACTAAGGTTTCTGGGTAGTGAGCGGTAAATGATCACAGCTCCGTCAGATCATCGTTAAAGTACAAGTGTAAACTGGGGGTGTGAACATCACAATCCATCCGCAGCTCCTCCAACTCCCAGTCTTCGTCCTGCACCCCGTTCTCCTTAAGAGTCTTGTCCATGTCCAGAGGGAACCCACAGAACTTCCAAGTATAGCTGGCTGCGTGTGCGTTATATGGCAGGTAACGCTGCAGGATCTCCCAGATCGTCTCCTCGCCACACACCTGATGGAACAGGAGAGATACATATGGCAGCTCTGTTTTATTTTTCACCCTGTGGGGACAGCTCCTTCTGTCTGTCACCCTGCAGGGGGAGGGACAGACACACAGCTCCTTCTGTCTGTGTCACCCTGCAGGGGGAGGGACTGACTCACAGCTCCTTCTGTCTGTATCACCCTGCAGGGGGAGGGACAGACTCACAGCTCCTTCTGTTTGTGTCACCCTGCAGGGGGAGGGACAGACTCACAGCTCCTTCTGTCTGTGTCACCCTGCAGGGGGAGGGACAAGACCACGCTCTCGTCGTCCTGTGTCCCCTGCAGGGGGAGGACTGACAGCTCCTACTGTCTGTGTCACCCTGCAGGGGGAGGAACAGACTCACAGCTCCTTCTGTTTGTGTCACCCCTGCGAGGGGGACTGCCACTCCTACTGTCTGTGTCACCCTGCAGGGGGAGGGACTGACTCACAGCTCCTTCTGTCTGTATCACCCCCTGCAGGGGGAGGGACTGACTCACAGCTCCTTCTGTCTGTGTCACCCTGCAGGGGAGGGACTGACAGCTCCTACGTGTCTGTGTCACCCTGCAGGGGAGGGGACTGACTCACAGCTCCTCTGTCTGTGTCCCCTGCAGGGGAGGGACAGACTCACAGCTCCTTCTGTCTGTGTCACCCCTCAGGGGGAGGGACATGACCCACAGCTCTCTGCTCTGTGGTCACCCTGCAGGGAGGGACAGACCACAGCTCCTCGCCTGTGTCACCCTGCAGGGGGAGGGACAGACCCACAGCTCCTTCTGCTGTGTCACCCTGCAGGGGGAGGACTGACTCACAGCTCCTTCTGTCTGGTGTCACCCTGCAGGGGGAGGGACAGACTCAAGCTACTTCCTCGCCTGTGTCACCCTGCAGGGGGAGGAGAGACCCACAGCTCCTGTCTCTGTCTCTGTCACCCACCCTGCAGGGGGAGGGAAGACCCCACAGCTCCTTCGCCTGTGTCACCGCAGGGAGGACAGACCCCAGCTCTCCTTCTGTCTGTGTCACCCTGCAGGGGAGGGAGAGACCCACACTCCTTCCGCCTGTGTCACCCTGCAGGGGAGGGACGACTCACACTCCTTCCGCCTGTGTCACCCTGCAGGGGGAGGGACAGACCACAGCTTCCTTCTGCCTGTGTCACCCTGCAGGGGGAGGGACAAGACCTCACAGCCCTTCTTCCGCCTGTGTCCCCCTTGCAGGGGGAGGGATATACCCCAGCTCCTTCCGCCTGTGTCACCCTGCAGGGGGAGGGACAGACCCACAGCTCCTTCCGCCTGTGTCACCCTGCAGGGGGAGGGACAGACTCACAGCTCCTTCTGCCTGTGTCACCCTGCAGGGGGAGGGACAGACTCACAGCTCCTTCCGCCTGTGTCACCCTGCAGGGGGAGGGAGAGACCCACAGCTCCTTCCGCCTGTGTCACCCTGCAGGGGGGAGGACAGACTTCACAGCTCTCTTCCGACCTGTGTCCCCTGCAGCGGGGCAGGGACAGACCCACAGCTCCTTCCGCCTGTGTCACCCTGCAGGGGGAGGGACAGACCCACAGCTCCTTCTGCCTGTGTGTGTGGTTAGACTTGATCATTCTATTACCTCCAGTGTCTGTTCCTGGGATGTTAACGTGTTGATGATGGAGATGAACCTGGTTTTGGAGGACAGTATCCCGATCTGGTAGGTGTTGTCCTTCCACCAGGGGCGTCCAAAGTCTGTGTCCCAGTCTGAGCAAGGAAAGCAGGGGGAAATGTGGAGGAAGCGCCCCTGTGGTGTGTAATATTTCACACACCCGGTCTGTGGGTCTATGTGGGTTTTTATCTAAGGAGAAGGAAACATTTTAATTCAGATATAAAGGTGAAAATCCAACACACTTAGCTGGGCCATCTGCAGGTTAAAAGGGGAACTACAGGAGCCCAGCCCGTCATCAGTTCCCTATTCTGCATTGTGACATCACTTAGTAATATGGGGGGCGGCTTTGTCAGCATACTAATAGCAGCTGGTTAAAGTTAAGTTCAGTCTGTGTAAATAAGTGTTTGCAGGGCTCCTAATAGTGTCTTTTATGGCCTCGTCCCTGGGCTGATTCAGTTGCTCAGTAGAGATCTGAGCATGTTTGACCCACCCAACAGCCAATCAGAAGAAATGACTGTTAGGAACATTCCAATGAGGTGGTGCATCCTGGGAAGAAAAAACTAAAATGGCAGCTCACTACTGACCACATTAAAGCATATCAAAGTTAATGAAAGCAATTGATTTAAAAGAAAATAAAAAGAAAGACAATCGGGGAGATTCAATAAAAGTTCTTATCGTTAAAAATGGTGCTAATTTGGCCCCAACCAATCAGATGTTATTTAACATTTGAAAGCTAACATCTGATTGGTTGGGGCAAAACTAGCACCATTTTTAACGATAAGAACTTTTATTGAATAATCCTATGTAACATACCTAGGTGTGTTTAATGTAATTAAATAAGGAAACAAAATTTCCCCAATTAACTTCCCCTTTAAATCCAAACAGATGGTTACTCTATTTCTACACATAATGTATTCAGACATCAACACTGTTTATGTGTTGTGTGCTGATACTTTGAATACATTTGGATTTATATGCCTATATGCCAAAGGACTGCAGAGTGGATGTGAGTAGTGTGTGGAACAACTTCGGACTGGTTTGAGTTCACATAATGAGTGTGGCACTTCCATGGAATCACCCCCGTGAGGTTTAACAGTATTTGTGTTAAAATAGATCAGAGGGAACCTGCCTTGCAGAGTTACTGTTCAGCCCCTGGTCTGTGCTTATGTCACATGGGGAGTAAGTAGTTAAGTCCTGCACTGTGTTGATTACCTGATTATGGGAAATGACCTGCAGGGTGATGAGGGAGGATGTAGTTCAGGTGCTGGGTGATGAGGGAGATGTATAGTAGTGGGAATGAGGAGTTGAGTGCTGGGTGATGAGGGAGGATGTAGTACAGTGCTGGTTGATGATGAGTGTAATAGTGCTGGGGTGATTGAGGGAGGATGTAGTCTAGGTGGCTGGGGTGATTAGGGAGGATTTAGTATCGGTGCTGGTGATGAGGGAGGATGTAGTATCAGGTGCTGGTCGTGAATAAGGAGATGTATTCAGTGTGCAGGGTGCTGATTGAGGATGTATACATAGGTGCTGGGTGATGAGGAGGCAATGTAGTATAGGTCTGGGTGATGAGGTGATAGTATAGGTGCTTGGGTGATGATGGAGGAGTATTATAGGTGTCTGGGTGAATGAGGGAGGATGTAGTTATAGTGCTGGGGATTGGGAGGATGTAGTATAGGTGCTGGTGTGATGAGGGAGGATGTAGTATAGTGGCAGGTGCTGAGTGAGGATGTAGTATAGGTGCTGGGTGATGATGGAGATGATAGTATACTGGGTGCTGGGTGATGAAGGGATGAGGTAGTATAGGTGCGGGGTATGATGGGAGGGGATGTAGTCAGGTGCCTGGGTGATGATTGGAGTATGTGAGTACAGTTGCTGGGTGTGATGGAGGATGTAGTAATAGGTGCGGGTGATGAAGGGAGGATGTAGTATAGGTGCTGGGTGATGAGGGAGGATGTAGTACAGGTGCTGGGTGATGAGGGAGGATGTAGTATAGGTGCAGGGTGATGAGGGAGGATGTAGATAGTGCATGTGATGAGGCGGCATGTAGTATAGGTGCAGGGTAGATTAGGGAGGATGTCTTATAGGTTCGGGTGATTAGGGAGGATGTCGTATAGGTGCAGGGTGCGAGTTAGGATGTAGATAGGTTCTGCTGGGTGATGATGGAGGATGTTTATAGGTGTGGGTGATGAGTGGCGGAAATGTGAGTATAGGTGGCTGCGTGATGAGGAGGATGTAGTATAGGTTGCTGAGTGATGAGGGAGGATGTAGTATAGGGTGCGGGTGATGAGGAGTGATGTCGTAAGGTGCTGGGTATGCGGGGGATGTAAGTATAGGTGCTGGGTGATGAGGGAGGATGTATATAGGTGCTGGGTGATGAGGGAGGATGTGTATAGGTGCTGGGTGATGAGGGAGGATGTAGTACAAGGTTGCGGGTGATGAGGGTGGAGGAGTAAGTACAGGTGCTGGTGATGAGGGAGGATGTAGTACAGGGCTGGGTGAAGCGGAGGATTAGTATAGGTGGCAGGGGTGATTAGGGAGGATGTACTATAGGTGCAGGGTGATGATGGAGGATTTAGTTAGGTTGCAGGGTGATGAGGGAGGATGTAGTATAGGTGCAGGGTGATGTAGGGAGGGATGTAGTATAGGTGCTGGGTGATGAGGGATGATGTATGTATGGTGCTGGGTGAGATGAGGGAGGATGTGTATAAGAGGTCTGAGTGATGAGGGAGGATGTAGTATCGGTGCTGATGGATTAGGGAGGATGTAGTATATGGTGCTGGGTGTTGAGGGAGGATGTAGTTATAGGTGCTGGGTGATGAGGGAGGATTTAGTATAGGGTGCTGGGTGATGAGGGAGGAGTAGTAATAGTGCTGGGTGATGAGGGAGAGAATGTATTCTAGGGTTCTTGGTGATGAGGAGGATGTATTACAGTGCTGGGTGATGAGGGAGGATGTAGTATGGGTGCGGGTGATGAGGGAGGATGTAGTATATGTGCTGGTTGAATGAGGGAATGTGTACCGGTTCTGGGGATGTGAGGATGTTAAGTACAGTGCTGGGTGATGAGGGAGGATGTAGTATAGGTCTGGTGATTAGGGGAAGATGTAGTTTTCAGGGGTGCAAGGGTGCTGAGGAGGATGTAGTATAGGTGCTGATTGAGGATTGTAGTAAGAGGTGCTGGGGTGATGAGGGAGGATGTAGTATAAAGTCTGGGTGATTAGGGGAATGTATATAGGTGCTGGGTGATGGAGGGATTAATGTAGTTAGGTGCTGGGTGAAGAGGGAGGATTAGTATAGGGCTTAGGTGATGAGGGAGTATGTAGTTCAGGTGGCGGGTGGATGAGGGCGGATGTTGGTATAGGTGCTGGTTGAATGAGGAGGATGTAGTATAGGTTTGCAGGGTGATGAGGGAGTATGTAGTATGGGTGCAGGGTGATGAGTGGAGGATGTTAGTATAGGTCAGGGTTATGATGGAGGATTGTATATAGGTGCTGGGTTGAGAGGGATGATGTAGTAAGGTGCTGGGTGATAGGGGAGGATGTAGTAATGGGTGCATGGTGATGAGGAGGATGTAGTATAGGTCTGGGTGATGAGGAGGATGTAGTATGGTCAGGTGATTGAGGGAGGATTTAGTATCGGTGGCCGAGTGATGAGGATGATGTAGTATAGTTGGCTGGTTATGAGGGACGATGTAGTATAGGTGCTGGGTGATGAGGGAGGATGTAGTATAGGTGCTGAGTGATGAGGGAGGATGTAGTATAGGTGCTGTTGTGAAGGGATGTAGGTGCTTTAGATGGTGCGGATGTTAGTAGGTGGAGAGACGTGGGTGATGAGGGGAGATGTAGTACAGGTGCTGGGATGATGAGGGGGAATGGTGTTATATAGGTGCTGGGTGATGAGGGAGGATGTCGTTTCGATGTGCGAGGTTGCTGATGGGATGGTATAAGTGCAGTGCAATAGAGGTGCTGGGAGATGAGGATGTGTAGTAAGTGGGTGTGATGAGGAGGATGTAGTAATAAGGTGCTGGCTGAGGATGATGTATTATGGTGTGGATGAGGATGTTAGTATAGCGTGCTGGGTGAGAGGAGGATGTCATTATGTTCTTGGGTGATGGGGATGTAGTATCGGTGCTGGTGATGAGTAGGATGATTAGTAAAGTGTCCCTGGGTGTGAGGGAGGATGTAGTATAGAGATGTCTGTGCATGCAGGGGATATGTAGTAATCGGTCTGGGTGAGTGAGGGAGGATTGTCTAGATAGGTTGCTGGTGTTATGAGTGATGATGTATACAGGTGCTGGTTGTGATGGGAGGCTAGATATGTGCTGGTTGATGAGGGAGGATTAGTATAGGTGCTTCTGATGTAGAGAGGAGATGTAGTAAGTTGCTGGGTGTAAGGGATGGATGTAGTATAGGTGCTGGTTGAAGAGAGTAGGATGTTCTATAGTGTGCTGGGTATGAGGTGCGATGTGTATAGGTGCTGGTTGAATGAGGGAAGGATGTTAGTATATGGTGCTGTGGTGATGAGGGAGGATGCAGTAATTTGCTGGTATAGGGTGTAGGGTGCTGGTGATTAGGGAGGTTAGTTATAGGTGCTCTGGGGATGATGAGTGGAGGAATGTAGTATAGGTGCTGGGTGATGAGGGAGGAATGTAGTCTAGGTGCTGGTGATGAGGATGAGTAGTATAGTGCTGGTGATGAGGGGGATTAGTATAGGTTGCTGGGTGATGAGGGAGGATGTTATTAGGTCTGGGTGATGAGGGATGATGTATACAGGTGCGTGGGTGATGATGGAGGATGTAGTATAGGTGCTGTGGTGATGAGGAGGATGTGTATGGTGCTAGGGGTGAGAGGGAGGATGTATATAGAGGTGCATGTGGTTGAGGGATGGAGGTGTAGTTCATAGGTGCTGGTGAGTTGAGGTAGATGTAGTTCCGTACGTGAGGTGAGATTAGTACAGGTGCTGGGTGATAGGGAGGATGTAGTATAGGTGCTGGGTGAGGAGGGAGATGTAGTTCAGGTGGCTGGGTGATGAGGGGGATGTAGTATAGGTGCTGGGTGAGGAGGGGAGAATGTATTCAAGGTGGCTGGGTGATGAGGGAGGATGTAGTTATAGTGTGCTGGGTGAGAGGGGAGATGTGTTAGTGTCGGTCGAGGTGTCATGGTGTTGATGGAGGGAGGATGTAGTAATTCAATGTGCTGGTTGTAGTGAGGGATGAGGTAGTATTTAGGTTGCTGGTGGAAGGAGGATATGGATAGTTGGGAGAGGAGCTGTGTTCGTGCAGGGTATGAGGGAGGATGTGTATAGGTTGCTGGGTGGGAGGGAGGATGTAGTCAGCCAGGTGCTGGTGGATGAGGGAGGATGTAGTAATAGGTGCTTGGGTGAAGGAGGCGGAGGTAAGTTCAGGTGCAGGGTGCTGAGGGGAGGGATGAGTATAGGTGCTGGGTGAGGAGGGAGGATGTAGTTCAGGTGCTGGGTGCATGGGAGATGTGTATAAGGTTGGGGGAGGTGGTAGGATCTTCCGGGTGAGCGAGGGAGGATGTAGTATCAGGTGCTGGGTGATGAGGAGGATGTTAGACCTGATTATGGGAAATGACCTGCAGGGTGATGAGGGAGGATGTAGTTCAGGTGCTGGGTGATGAGGGAGGATGTAGTATAGGTGCTGGGTGATGAGGGAGGATGTAGTACAGGTGCTGGGTGATGAGGGATGATGTAGTACTAATGCAACAACAGTGCAGGATCTTAACTACTTATCCCCATGTGACATAGCACAGGACCAGGGGTGAACAGTAACTCTGCAAGGCAGCGTTCCTCTGATCTATTTTAACACAATACTGTTAAACTCACGGCGGGTGTGATCCATGGAGTGCCCACTCATTATGATATCAAACCAGTCCGAAGTTGTTCCACACACTACTCAATCAACTCTGCAGTCGTTGCATATAGCATATAAACCAAATGTATTCAAAGTATAGCACCACAACAAATTAAACAGTGTTGATGCTAAACATATGTGTAGAAATAAGAGTGACCATCGTTTGGATTTAAAGGGGAAGTAATTGGGAATTTTGTTTCCTTTTAATTACATAAACACACCTAGGTATGTTAAATAGGATATTCAATAAAGTTCTTATCGTGAAAAATGGGCTAGTTTTGCCCCAACCAATCAGATGTTAGACTTCAAAATGTTAAATAACATCTGATTGGTTGGGGCCAAATTAGCACCCTTTTAACGATAAGAACTTTTATTGAATCTCGCCGATGTCTTTCTTTGTATTTTCTTTTAAATCAATGCTTCATTAACTTTGGGAACGAATATGCTTTAATGGGGTCAGTCGTGAGTGCCAGTTTAGTTTTTTCTCCCCAGGATGCACCACCTCATTGGAATGTTACTACAGTCATTTCTTCTGCATGGCTGTTTGGGGGGTCAACATGACAGATCCTATGGACCGCAACTGAATCAGCCCAGGACGAGGCTTAAAACGACAGATATTAGGGCCCTGCCAACACTTATTTACACCAGACTGAACTAACTTTCAGCTGTATTAGTATGCTGACAAGCCGCCCCCCATATTACAAGTGAGTCCACAATGCAGAAATAGGGAATGATTGACGGGCTGGGCTCCGATAGTTCACCTTTAACCTGACAGATGGGCCCAGCTAAGTGTGTTGGATTTTTGCACCTTTATACTGAATTAAAATGTTCCTTCTCCTTAGATCTAAAAACCACATAGAACCACAGACCGGGTGTGTGAAATATTCACACCACAAGGGCGCTCCTCCACATTTCACCCATGCTTTCCTTGCCTCAGACTGGGACACCGACTTTGGACGCCCCTGGTGGAAGAGGACAACACCTACCCAGATAGGGATACTGTCCTCCAAAACCAGGTCCACTCATCAATCCATCACGTCAAACGTTTTACATCCCAGGAACAGACACTGGGAGGTAATAGTAATGTCAAGTCAACCACACACTACAGGCAGAAGGACGCTGTGGGTCTGTCCCTCCCCTGCAGGATGACACAGGGGAAGGAGCTGGGGTCTGTCCCTCTCCCCTGCAGCGGTGACACAGGGGAAGGAGTGTGAGTCTGTCCCTCCCCCTGCAGGGTGACAACAGGCGGAAGGAGCTGTGGGTCTCTCGCTCCCTGGCAGGGTGACACAGGCGGAAGGAGGCTGTGAGTCTGTCCCTCCCCCTTGCAGGGGTTGACACAGGCAAAGGAGCTTGAGTTGTCACCTCCCCCTGCAGTGGTGACACAGGCGGAAGGAGCTGTTGGTCGTCCCTCCCCTGCAGGGGGTGGACACAGGCAGGAAAAGGAGCTGTGGGTCTCTCCCTCCCCCTGCAGGGTGGACACAGGCGGAGGAGCGCTGGGAGTTGTCCATCCACCATGAAGGGTTGAACAGCAGAAGGGACTCCAGAAGGAGATTGTGAGTCTGATCCCTCCCCTGCAGGGTGACACAGGCGGAAGGATGGAGTCTGTCCCTCCCCTGCAGGGGGACACAGGCGGAAGGAACTGTGGGTCTCTCCCCCCCCTGCCAGGGTGACAACAGAAGAAGGAGCGCGGGGTATGTCCCTCCCTCCTGTGCGGGTACACAGGCGGAAGGAGCTGTGGGTCTCTCCCTCCCCCTGAGGGTGCACAGGACAGAAGAGATGGGGACTCTCCCTCCCCTGCAGGGTTGACACCAGGCGGAAGTAGCTTGAGGCTGTCCCTCCCCTGCAGGGGTGAAACAGACAGAAGGAGCTGTGAGCACGTCCTTCCCTGCAGGGTACACAGGCGGAAGAGCTGTGGGTCTGTCCCTCCCCCATGCAGGGTGACACAGGCGGAAGAGCTGTGGTCTGTCCCTCCCCATGCAGGGGTTGACACACAGCAAGGAGCTGTGGGCTGTCCCTCCCCCTGCAGGGTGTGACACAGACAGAAGGAGCGGTGAGTCTGTCCCTCCCCTGCAAGGGTGACACAGACGAAGGAGTCTGTGAGCGTCCCTCCCACTGCAGGGTGACACAGACAGTTAGGAGCTGTCATCCCTCCCCCTGCAGGGTGAACACAGACAGAAGGAGCTGTGAGTCAGTCCCTCCCTGCAGGGTGATACAGGACAGAAGGAGCTGTGAGTCAGTACCTCCCCCTGCAGGGTGACACAGACAGTAGGAGCTGTCAGCCCCCTCTGCAGGGTGACACAACGAAGGAGACTGTGAGTCTGTTCCCCCCTGCAGGGTGACACGACAGTAGGAGGTCTGTCAGTCCTCCCCCTGCAGGGTGACACAGACACGGAGGAGCTGTGTGTCTGTCCCTCCACCTGAGGGTGGTGACACGACCAGAAGGAGCTAGAGGTGAGTCGTCCCTCCCCATGCTGGGGTGAACAAACAGAGGAGCCGTGTGAGTCTGTCCTTCCCCCTGCAGGGTGATACAGAAGAAGGAAGGCTGTGAGTCAGTCCCTCCCCATGCAGGGTGACACAGAAGAAGGAGCTGTGTGTCGTCCGCTCCCCCTGCAGGGTGACAGAACAGACGAGCATGTCCCCACAGGGTGAAAATAAAAAGAGCTGCATATGTATCTCTCCTGTTCCATCGGGTTTATGTGTGGCGAAGGAGAGATCGGGGAGATCCTGCAGCGTTACCTGCCCCAATGATAACGCACACGAGCCAGCATACTTGGAAGAGTCGTGGTTCCCTCTGGAATGGAACAAGATCTCTTAAGGAGAACGGGGTGCGGACGGACGAAGACTGGGAGTTGGAGAGCTGCGGATGGATTGTGGAGTTCACACCCCAGTGTACACTTGATTACTTTAACGATGATCTTGACGGAGCTGTGTAGATTACGACCACTAACCCAGAAACCTTAGTGCCAACACCATGTCATGTACCTTATCATTTTAATGCACTGCTGCTGCTTGCACATTTAAAGAGGCAAAAATTATAGCGTTGTGTCCACTGCAACAATTCAAATACCGGGGCCAATCAATAGGCCAATACACATACGGGGCCAATTACCAAATACGGGGCCAAATTACCAAAACAGGGGCCAATAATAAGGCCTTACCAATATCGGGGCCAATTACCAAAATAACAGGGGCCACTTACCAAATATTGGGGCCAATTACCAAAATCGGGGCCAATCCAAATACAGGGGCAATTACCAAATATCGGGCCGCAATTACGAATGACAGGGCAATTACAACAATATCGGGGCCAATTACCGAATACAGGGGCCAATTACCAAATGCGGGGGCCAATTGACCGAAACAGGGGCCAATTACCAAATACAGGGGCCAATTACCAATACGATTGGGGCCCAATACCAAATACAGGGGCCAATTACCAAATATTGGGCGCCAAGTACCAAATATCGGTAACGGCGCCAATTACTCAAATAGGAGGCACACCGAAGGGAACGCCAATACCAAATATGGGGCCCAATTACGAATACAGGGGCCAATTACCAAATACGGGGCCAATTTACCAAATACAGGGGCCACAATATCGGCAATGACAATAGGGCATTACATGGAAAAGCAAATAGAAAACCCAAAAAGAGTGAAAATACTGGGTAAAAGAGCCCGATTGTCGCGTGCTGCCACGTGTCACGTGATCAGTTCGACACAAGTTAAATGGGTACACACACCGATTAAATGGCAAATCCCGGCGTTTACTGATGGGAGCGGTCCTTTATCGGTAACCAGTGCACATGCAAAACGATATTACGGCGTCTCCAGTGTCAGTCCAGAGTGATTTACCTAACACAATGTGTATAGTCCCGAGCGTGTCCTTATGTAAAGCTATATAACACTATAGGGAGGAACGCAGAAGGAGACGGCAAATTTCCTTCGGCCATGGCTGACTCCATAACATTATTTAAAGGGAGACAAGCCCGGACAAGGGAAATTTTAAGGACTTTGCCTCGGGAGGAGTTGCGAACCTAGCTTACACACACTAACAATACCACGGTATCATCTTTGTAACACAGATAGTCCCTTAATCTTCCACATGACAATCAGCCGTCATAGGTCAGCAAGGTTTACCCAAAACCTGCCTACAGGACTTGTGAAATTAACCCTCCCCTTGTATGAGAGTAAGCGGGAAACAGTAGGTTGGGATGCGTTAAACGCCATCTGTCCAGTTATACGCAGGTACGAAGTTCCCGGCGTTACTGCACACCTAGTAGGAAGTAGCCGTAAAGCCTCGTACACACGTTGGATAATTGTGTACGATGCAGCCGGGGAAGGAGGAAACGTCCACCAATAATTGTTACGAAAATAGTCATCAACGATCGTCAAAGACCAATGATCCGCTCAACTGTTGTAGGCTTTTTTCCGAAAGAAGCCTCGGGGATTTGTTCTGCCGATTATCGTATTATTTGTACATGGTCGCAGATATTGTTATACGTTCTACAAAAAAAATATAAAAGGCGCATGCTCTGCGTTCGTAATTGCGCGAAGATACGAACGTTTACGGTAAGTACGAACATCTTAGTTGAACGACTATCGTGGGGACTATTGTTACTGGTGTGTACGGATGTCGTTCAATTATGAGGATTAACGTTAATGTCGTTCAACGTTCGCGGCTTGAATCGTACGAAAATTATCCAAACGTGTGTACGAGGCTAAATGACAGGCCATCACTGCAACGCACAGGAATACGACGCCCAAAATCGCGAGCGTTTATCGCACGCGATTGTGTGCGCTTTTCCTTGTGCGTCGCATTGCGCATGCTTTTCGCCCTTTGCGTTATGGAAACCACCAAAAAACTGGTGAACGTATTGTTACAAAACTGCGAAGGATGCGGCAAACGATCGGGATTTTCGCGTCTGGCGAGTCCATTTTGCTAGCCTTAGGGGATATGTTTAATTTTAGTCCCCACAAAGGTTATAATTAATTCTCAAGTCTATATTGACAATTTTACGGCCGGCTCTGTACTTTCTGCTATTATAGTGGTGAGGAGACTATATAACCAGGATGGGCGACAAACATAATCTTCCACCTTGTTAATGTGACTTTAACACATAAAGACAGAATTCAATTGTTGCATTGCAAGTAAAATAGAGCCTGATACTTATAAGTTAGTCATTTACATTCATTGCATATACTCACTTGTGTCCAATACGCCATGGTTAACATTTCATGCTGACTACATGACTGACATACATAAGATACATAGACTATCGAGGAGGATATGTATCAGTTATAGCTGTAAAGGGTGTTGTACATGCGTTGCAATGGCTCTCCGCAGATATGTAAGATCTGTCTTGATTTAATAGCGAGGTAGGGATTCAGAGAAAGGAGGAAAATGTAATTCTCCCTACTTTACAAAGCATTGGTAAGGCATCATTGGAATAGGCAGTGCAATTTGGAATCCTGTGTACAAAAGACATCTTTGAAATGGAAGGGAACTGGGGGGAACTCTAATTATTAAGGTGGATTAAACCCAATCAATAGTTATGTACAAACAACCTCCCGCCGCAATCTATTAATTGTAGGAGCACAGAAACAAATTGTCCATCTCCCAAAATAATTAAAGCAGCGTATACTCACAACTTTATCCGTGCTCCTGCGTGGTTCTGCTTTTTAGTATTTTTTATCATCCTACACTATGTTAAGGGTTACAGACCCTTAAGTGGGTACAGGATATCTAATATGCTGATGTGTTGTATCGGGCTCGTCATACGAGCCCAAAATATCGGATGGTTTGCGTGTGGTGGCAGAACATTACTCCCGTCTGTTCAAGAATCAGAAAGGTCAGAAAAACCACGACCGGTTGCAGCGATCCAATCGCCTGCGCTACTTTGCCACGGACTAACAGTCCTACATCCTGGCCCAAGTGTGAAACAGTAGGTCGGGATGAGGAAGGGCGCAAGGTAGTGACCAAGCCTCTTAAAGTATCATTTTAATATGCTTTAAAGGAGTAAAGGCACGCAGGACCACCACAAATTCCTTTTTTCTTGATTTCGAGCCCTCCTAGGCTTCAATTAGCCGTGCTGTGTGGGGTGGGTGGGGGGGCTAACAATTCTGCTTCCTCTGTCACTCTAAACTAGTATGCAACCCGGAGAACACTCCTCCACCCACCGGAATCACTTGATATGTAGGCGTATCCAAAGCAAAGGACACTGAAGTTTATTGGCAGAGGAGGAAGGAGAGAGGTGATTGTAACAGACATCTCCCAAGCCATGACACAGTGCGGTGTTAACCTTGGGCCAGGGTGCGTGCCCAACACATTGACCTCGGCCCACTTTGAGGGCCGACACAATCAGTATAAATAGTGTGTATCACTTTAAGAAACTTTTGTATATGGGGATTTCACTTTTTTTTTTTTAATCATTCCCAAAGATAAATGCCCATTTTCCAAGTCAAAATTCCGATAGGACAAAATAACTTCCCCCGAAAGCATTTTCCAGGAAGTTGGATTTCTCATTCATTCATTAGCAACGATCAATAATTGTGATCAGAATGATAACAATATTGATCTCTGCCCCAACATAGACTAGAAAAAAAATCCTATTTGTGAAGGAGACATGGCAGACTTGGTGGAACAGGAGGAAGTTTGGGGGTCACCCTTACCATGGAATACCTCTTCTCTTTGTGGGGACTGACTTTTCATTTGCGGTCATGGCTTCTAGGGCTGGTAGCTCCGATCCCCCTATCGGATTTGGACCAAAGCCGATAGGGACGAAGGGAGCTGAGACAGCACTTTGAATGCTGATTCTAGAAGTAGATCAGATAGATCCTAACAAAATATATAGGGGAATCAAGGAGCTTATCTATCAAGAAGATTGAGATAATACTAAAAATGTGAAAGTCTATATGAATGATTTGGCTGGCGCCTGTTAGAGGTCAAGCTAGTGAATGTTCATATAACGACGCCCAATGTAAGCACGATCAGCAAGTTTGAAACAGCTGATCGGCCCTGGGGAGACTTGGTTGCGAAGGGTGGGGGGAGCATACTTCGTCCTGATATCCGTAGCCAGTTTCTCACCAATAAGAAATCATTTTATAAACGGGGACAAATTAAATCTTAGTAGCAGACTTAACTTTATTTTAAGAAGCAATAACTGTCGAAAGATCATCCCATTTTCACTGTCAACACTTTATACAATTGCTACATTAAAATAGTATATCACCTCCTTGATAATCGACATCTGTCAGTTTACAAAATAAGTGATTCCGTCCCATATTCATCAAACAACCGATTGACGCTTTCCGCGCAGGCGCCCAATTAAAGGGGGAAAAGATCATGTGAAAGAGAAGCATTATTTTTTTTTTAGGTTTTTGGTCAGTGTCTACGTTTGTGAACGAGCCCATGTTCCTTTGTGACTCGGAGTGGGGATGTTACTGGGATCTTGTAAAATGGGTCGGGGAACATGAAAGGTCCTTTGGTTGAGGATCCCAGCTGGCACCGCGCTTGGCGGGTGTCTGCCGTACGGTGAGAGTGCGACGCCAATGGCCTTAGATAGTTTTTTTATGTACCTTTAAGCCCATGTTGCGTCCACTTAAACCACAAAGACAGCACCACAAGGCTACACCCATCAACCACATTATCATGCGCAAAGCAGATCACCCCCTCTTATAAAGCTGAATGAGGAAATAAAATGTTCTAAGAGAGCTTGGAAAGCACTGAGTGGCAGCCGAGTCGGTACAGCACGGGACGGGTCAATAGAGGGGGCTCTGACGGAAGGTACAAACGCTGGACAGAATTAATAAGCTTTAAAGAGAAACATCATCAGGAGCCACGGTGTAAAGCCAAGCTGTGAAACTAAGGTACGGGACAAAGGAGCTTTAAATTGAGGGACATCCTGTGATAGACGAGATATTAATATTAAAGTGCCTTTAGCGATTTTTCGTCTAGTCGGGAGTCGATTGCGACATAGGGAGCTCGTAGGAATCTGGAGCAAACCAAACCCAAGCCATCAAGTCATTGACACGACATGAAGCCCCAATCGTAAAGGCTCAGGAGAACCTTGAGGTGCAGCAAAATTAGAACCTTCTGCGTATATACCACAACCTGTGAGTGGTCAGCGGATTCCTGACCGACAATGGACTGGGGATATTCAGATTTCAGATTCCAATAAATCCTCAATAAATTAAAATCGTGGGACATCGGTGGAGGGAGGCAGGAGGACGAAGAAAGGAGCGTCAGGGAGCGAGGACGGAGGGAAGGACCCAGAAGTAACTCCCAGTGTATGGGCATTAGAGTAGGGACGGTCTGGCACTCTCTTTCCTCGTTGGTTAGTCAACGTGTCTCTCTCACAGAGTTCATGATACAGCTGCGATTAGGTCATGAAGTAACCTGGCTGACTCCGCCGGAGGGAACAGAGGCAAAAAACACCTGGAGACAAAAGAAATAAATATTGTGGGGTTAGGGAATAGGGGAGCAGGTCACCCATGTCCCAATCCCCGTAGGGTTTGCTAGTCGGAGACACGTTGTAGCATCAGAACCAACAATTAGTTTGGATTGGGGCTGTCAGGTTAAGCCTCAACACAGTGCCACGCGAGGGCGCGGGCCGGATCCCATGACACACGACGTGTCATGTGGGGCTGTTTCGGGTGAGTAATCTTGCACGTGTATGGGGCACCTATTCAGGCGAAACAGCTGTTAGGTTTTAAGCCATACGTTAACGGGATAACCTTAAAAGTAAAAAAAACTAATTCACCCAATCAATCAAAAAAAGTTGTTTTTTTAACCACCAACCGACCCGGTACCAACCCCTACTGATCTACTTATCATTATATTGAGCTAATCCATTACTGATCTTACTTATCATTACTGTGGCAGCCACTAGGTAAAGGGGGAACCTAAAGTAAAAAAAACTCATTTTTGATCAATTAATCAAAGTTTGTTTTTTTAATCCAAACGACCAGGGTGACACACACTAATGCATCCCACCTTCCTTCCATGGTGCAGCCATATTTGAAGGGTAACTTAAAAACACATTTGGACAACACTCAAAGTCGTATCCCCCAAACCTAAAATTAGATGTCACACACCTGTGAATGACGCACACCCAAATGACACACCTACTTTAATGGTGTGGACATATTTAAAGGGTAATGAAAAAATAACAATGTCCTCTTCATGACATTATTGTGTTTTAAAAAATCTGCTAGCCCAAACACACAAATTCCTTCCCAAAAGGCAGTCTTCCAACAATTCAAACTTCCCTTCTGTCTAGGATCACTGGAGGACACATTGGATATAAGTTTGTTGTAATACTTCTCTGCCGTAACGAGCGGATCTAACATAGGGTGGGAATAAACCAAAATTTGCGATGCATCCAGGTGCCTTTTGTTTTGTGATTTATTAGAAGACTCTAGATGAAGCAGTACAGTCTGCAGAGTGAACGGTCACGGGAGGAGAGTGTGGATCCAACGAACTTGTGTCTACATAACTGTATGAAGCACCACCTGTACGGAGTATGTATTAATAGTTGAATGAATGCACTACCCGTACAGAGTTATGTAGTCCTAATATGCTACTGGTAATAATAGTCAATAGCACGTACCGTAGCGATGTATTAATAGTCTGAATAATGCAACTACCTGTACCGAGGTATTGTATAATAGTATGAATATGCACTACTGGAACGAGTATGGTATTAATAGGTGAATAATGCATCACCTGTATCCGAGATGTAGTAACGTCTGAATAAGGCACTACCTGTTACCCGAGTAGTGATTAATAGCTATGAATATGCATCCTACCTGTGCACGAGTTAAGGTAGTTAAGTCTGAAATAATGACACGACTGTGTACCGAGTATGTAATTAACAGTCTGAATAATTAGACATCCGTCCTATAATAGTGTACGATGACATCCGTTAGAGTAGTATTAATAGTCTGAATAACTGCTTTGTAGACACATCAAATGTACTGGTCCATGTATTTAAATAGTCTGATAATGCTATCCCGTCGTACTGTCTAAATTATCGGAATAAAGTATTGGTCAGTTCTTAAATAGTACAAGCACATGGACGGAGATACGCAAATTGGTGACAGCTCATGATATATAATGGGAAAATGTATCCTCTACTGTAAATTATCAAGGATATTAGAAGTCACTGAGGGAGTTTCGTGTGAATATAAACGATACAAGGGACACAGACTGAGTTATACAGGGAACTCTGGTGTGACGTCCTCATGTGAATTATAAGTGGATAACTGTAGCCTCTACTGTAAATATACGGATATAGAAGTCACTGCAGGAGGAGTGTCTGTTATGTACTAGCTATAAAGGTTACAAGACCAGACTCGGTTATACAGGGAACTCGGGTACCACTCATTTATTTAAGGGATTAACTGTATCCTCTTACTGTAAAATTAAGGATATTAGAATGTCATGAGGAGTTCTGGTCCATATAAAGCGTACAAGGACACAGACATGATTCATACAGGGACTCTGGGTACCACTGCATGTATATAAGGGCATAATGTATCCCCTCTCGTAAATTATAAAGGATATTAGATAGTCAAGAGGAGTTCTGTGTCTAGATAAAGGATTTCAAAGGACCACAGGACTGAGTTAACATGGAACTCTGGGTAGTACCACTCATGTATATAAGGGATAATGTATCCCTATACGTGTAAATTATAAGGATATTAGAAGTCATCGAGGTGTTCTGGTCAATAAAAGGAAAGGGACACAGACGAGAGTATACAGGGAATCTGGGTACACAGCATGTATATAAGGCTTTTAAATGTATCCACTGTAAATTATAAGGATATTTAGAAGTCACTGAGGAGTTCGTGTGAATAAAGGTACAAGGGAACACAGAGAGTTCATACAGGGAACTCTGGGGTTACCACTCATGATAAAGTTAAGGATATGTATCCCTACGTATGTAAATTATAAGGATATTAGAAGTCCCACTGAGGAGTTCTGGCCATATCAAGGTTACCAAGGAACACGACTGAGTTATACAGGGAACTCGGGTACCACTCATGTATATAAGGGAAATGTATCCCCTAATGGTACAATTATAAGGATATAGAAGTCATGCTGAGGAGTCTGTGTCCATATAAAGGTACAAGGCGACAGGACTGAGTTATACGGGAACTCTGGGTACCACTCATGATATAAGGGATAATGTCATCCACTACGTAACTTCATAAGGATATTAGAGTCACTGGCGAGTTCTGTATCTATATAAAGGTACCAAGGCACAGACTGAGTTATACAGTGGGAACTCTGGGTACCACTAATGTATTATAAGGGATATTGTATCCCCTACTGTAAAATTATACGGATATTACTAGTCACTGAGGAGTCTGTGGTCCATTATACAAGGTAACTAGGACACAGACTGCGTTATACAGGGAACTATGGGTACCACCCATGTATTATAAGGGATAATGTATCCATACTGTAAAATATAAGGAATTAGAAGTCACTGAGGAGTCTGGTCCTATATAAGGTACAAGGACACGACTGAGGTATACAGGGACTTCTGGGTACCACTCATGTATTATAAGGGATAAATTTCCACTACTGTAAATTATAAAGATATTAGAAGTCACTGAAGGAGTTATGTGTCTATATATAAAGGTACAAGGACCACAGACCATGAGTTCTACAGGGCATCCTCTGGTTTGTGTTTACCACTCAGGTATTATAAGGATAATTTATCCCTACTGTAAATTATAAAGATATTAGAAGTAACTGAGGAGATTCTGGTCCATATAAGGTACAAGGACACATGACTGAGTTATACAGGGAACTATGGGTTACCACTAATGTATTATAAGGATAATGTATCCCTACTGTAAATTATAAGGATAATTAGAATTGTCAATGAGGAGGTCTGTGTCTATATATAAGGATAAGGACACAGACTGAGTTATACAGGGAACTCTGGGTACCACTCATGTATTATAAGGGAAATGTATCCCCACGTAAATTATAAGGATATGAGAAGTTCATGAGGAGTTCTGGGTCTATATTAAAGGTTACAAGGACACAGACTGAGTTATACCGGGAACTCTGGGGACCACTCTGTATTATAAGGATTAATGTATCCGCTACTGTAAATTATAAGGATATTAGAAGTCCACCTGAGGAGGGTCGTGTCCATTATAAAGGGACAAGGACACAGACTGAGTTTACAGGGAAACTCTGGTACCACTCGTGTATTATAAGGGATGATGTATCCCTACTGTAAATTATAGGATATAGAAGTCACTGAGAGTTCTGGTCCATATAGAAAGGTACAAGGACACAGACTGAGTTATTACAGGGAACTCTGGGTACCACTCATGTAGATAAGGATAATGTATCCCTACGGTAAATTCTAAGGATATTAGAATCACTGAGGGAGTGCTGTGTCCCTATAAAGTACAAGGACACTGAATGAGTGTAACAGGGAACTCTGGGTACACGCATGTCTTATAAGGATAATGTATCCACTACTGTAAAATTATAAGGATAGGATGATTAGAAGTCACTGGGAGTCGGGGTCTAATCTAAAGGTCCACAAAACCTTTGAGTGGTGATTGTAATATCCATATAAGTTACAGTAGGGGACCATTATAATCACAATTTGAAGGAGGGACGACCCCTATGTAAACGAGGAGACCCCAGCCCAGGGAAAGGGTTGGAATGGAGCCCTAAACGGAATTCTGAATGGGACTGGGGTTCAGTTATACTACCTTATGTTTCGTTTCAAACAGAATTTCAGCCGCTGAGCCCTTCTTTGTGCATAAAGGATCCATCCAGGTGACCGGTCATCCACAGAGCGAATTTCAATGGCTTTCTCTCCCCAGCCAATGATTTGATTGGGAAGCAGATGGAAGCGACCATTGTAAGGAGACAAAAAACACAATGCACCATGGGCGATTTATCAAATACGCACTTCTGTATCCGGTGTTCTAAGGTTCATCTGTAAAGCACCAGGAGGTTGCAAGACTTCCCCTTGGGTCTAGTAACTTTATTACTATATGTGCCACCCTGCGGCACTTCCAGATGTTTGAAACACACAACTCCAGCATTCCCCAATTTCTTCTGCAACGGAGGAAGGAAGGCATTCTGGGAATTGTAGTTTTTAAACATCCGTAGGTTGGAACATCCCCGATAAGGAGATAGAAGTGGCTTCCTCACCCACGGAGGTTGGCATTTCGATCCCCACTGCAGGTTACCCCACGTCCTTTCGCTATTATACGGCAGTAGGGATTAACATAGACCCCCTCGCTCCTCGAGACAGAGCACAGCATTGTTCAATACTCATCCGTATTTGGAATAGAAACTCAGAACGATCAGAAATGATGATGGCGTGAGGCATGATCTGGCTTGAATTTCTGATCGACAGGACAATCGGTGTGGGTGTAAGGGGGGGGGACACAGAAATGGGGGATTTAACGCAGCGTGGCACATGTATAACGGGCTTACTCACGTTGGATCCGGGATGTAAATATCATAGTGTTCCCAGAATCCCACATCCACGGCGTGAAATCCTGATGAAGAAACGAGTTATGTACTGAAGCCTATGACACGTCTATCCACGTGTAGGTTCAACAGCTGGGGCCTGGTGAGGTAATTAGCTGTAAAGACTAAAAGAGAAGCCAGAAAGTGTATTGGCCTCTGTGGGGGCAGATATGCAGGCGGTGTTCTCTCTAAGTGGCGCCGCCAACAGTCTGGGAAATGAAGGGCTTGGGGATATCTATATCTGCGCAGGACTACATCTCCAATTCAGAGTGGCCCAGAATTTACAAAACCTCCGGGGTCTACTGGAAAAGCCATGAAATTGTGGTAGGTTGGAGCCAGGCGTAAACTCGACAAGAGTTTTTCTAGAGCACTACAAGGACCTTGATCGCTCGTATTTTCACTAAAGGATTAAACAAGGAACATTGAATTTCCGGTTCGTGGTTGGGGGCGACACGCTGGGAATTCGCAACTCTTACCGACTTGTACGGGGACACTACCCGTTCCATAGTCTCCCACTGTGCTCAGCCTATGTCTTCTTCTCCAACCTCTGGATCGTTATGGAGAACACTCTTGTTCGGAGAGCAGAGATACTACATCTCTAGCGAGCTTATCATTTACCTGTAATTAACAAATGTTTTGGGGGCCAAATAATCCCAGCACAGGAACCCCTGTGACGTTCAGGGTGTCGCTTGAAGCCTTCTGGGACACGCAAAAAGCTACGTAGAACCTCTGTGTAGTTACGAAACGCGAGACGCGAACTCAAAAAGCTCATACCCTGTTTTTGGTACTTGTTCACCACCAGCGGCTCTTTTCGCTGCTGTCTACAGTAATTCATAGACAGAACACAACTGCTAGTACCTAATAAGGACACCACCCCCTTTGCTTCTTCATTAGCACTGAAGTCCCCGCCCTATGACTATATGTCCTTCCACCCAGCACCACTGACATCTGTCCACCTTCTTCTATTCCTTCGCATAGGCCCTGGCTTCAGTGTCTTAATAACAGTAGACAGCAACATGGCTTCCTAACATCCTCATCGCAAACATGACAGGCTAAGTGGAGGGGCAGGCTTTACCGTTGGAGAAACGGTGGTGGGTAGGTGTCCCCGAAAAGTGGACGCTATTAGCTTACCAGGCTGGGGCCACACTGGACAGGAGTGTACGTTGTCAAGTTTGCGTTATCGTGAGGGCCAGGCAGATCGCCAACAAAATGATGAGTGACACACTCCGCAAACAGAAGCAGCCAATCCACCATAAGCTGCATGCACTGCATATGATGTGTTAAGAATGCAGATTGTTAACGCGCTCTTGTAGTTTGTGGCCTTGTCCTACCGGGAGGCAGGGATATCCCCCCAGTAGGTGATGTATGAACGGAGAACGTCCATATAGGAACCTCTGAGAGGATTCCTCTGTTCTAACCCAATCCTGGCTCCAGTCTCCCCCGTATCCTTATTCCACAGTCTGGCTCCACAGTCATCCCCGATCCCTCTATTTCCCAGTCCTGGGCGCCAGTATTCTCCTCACGATCAACTATTACACAGCCAACCCTGGGCTCAACGCTATCTGCATCCACCCGATCCCTTATTCCCAGTCCTGGGCGCAGTCCTCCCCCCTGACCCTCTATCCCAGGAGTGGCTCCCTCAGTCCTCCCCCATATTTCCCCTCATTCCCAGCCTGGGCTTCCAGTCTACACCGATCCCTCTATTCCCAGTCCGGGCTCCAGTCTCGTTCCCCCCCAGCACTCCCCCTCATCCCCGTCCGGGGCGCCAGTCTCACCACACACCGATTCCTCTATTCAAGTCTGGGAAACAGTCTCCCCTGATCCCTCTATTCCAGTCAGGGCTCAAGTCTATCCAGATCCCTCTATCCCAGTCCTTGGCTCCATCTATCCCGATCACTCTATTCCAAGGTCCGGGGCTCCCGAGTCCTCCCCCGACTCCACTCTATTCACAGTCCTGGCTCCAGTTCTGTGCACGCCATCCCTCTTCCCATTACAAGTCCATGTGGGGGCTACAGTCCCTGCTTACCCGATCCTCTAATTCCATAGTTCATGGGAGAACGTATCAACCGATCCCTCTATTCACCAGTACACTGGCTCCAGTCTCTCTTAAGTATCCCTCTATTCCAGTCCTGGGCTACAGTCTCCCCGATCCCTCTATTCCACAGTCTGGGGCTCCAGTATCTCCCGACACTTCTATCCCAGTCCTGGGCTCCAGTACTCCCCAGATCCTCTATCTCCCCGTATGGGCTCCAGTCTCTACAGCCGATCAACTTATTCAAAGTCCTGGGCTCCAGGGTCTCACCCGATCACTCATTCCCAGCCTGGCTCAGTTCTCCCCCCTCCCGAGACCCTTATCCCAAGTATGGGCTTCCAGTATCTCCCGGTACCTTATTCCCACGTCCTGGGCTTCCAGTATCCCCGATCCCTCTATTCCCAGTCTGGGCTCCAGTCTCCCCCGACTCCATCTGTCCCAGTATGGGGCGCCCAGTACTCTCCCGCATCCCTATGATGCCAGCCGGCGGCTCCTAGTATCCCCCCGTATCCCTATATTCCAAGTAATGGGCCCTCCATTGTCTCCCCCGATCCATCTATTCCCAGTCCTGGGCTCCTTTAGTATATCCCGATCCCTCTTTCCCGTTAAGGGGCTCCAGTCTACCGATCCCTAGATTCCCCAGTCCTGGGCTCAAGTCTCTCCGATTCCCTCTATTCCCAGTCCGGGGCTCAGTATCCCCTCCGATCCTACCTATATTCCCAGTCCGGGGCTCCAGTCTCCCCCGGTTCCCTAATTCCCCGTCCTGGGCCCAGTTTCACCTGATCCCTCTATTCCCACGTCATGGGGTTGCCAGTCTCTCCCATCACTCTATCCCAGTTCCCAATGTAGCTCCAGTATTCCCGATCCCTCTATCCCCAGTCCTGGGATCCAGTCTCCACCGATCCCTCTACCTTCCCGTCCGGGTCTCTCAGTCTCCCCGATCCCTATATTACCAGTCCCTGGGCTCCTCAGTCTATCCCAGATCCCCTTATTCCAGTCCTGGCTCTCAGTCTCTCACGATACCTATATTCCCACAGTCCTGGGCATCCATCTCCCCCCGAATCCCTCTCATTACCTAGTCCGGCCGGCTCCAGTCTCCCACCTCCTTCCGATCCTCCTATTACCAGTTCCTGGGCTCAAGTCTCCCCGAGAACTCTATTCCCAGTCCGGGGCTTCCAGTATTCCCTAAGAGCATCTCTATTAACAGTCATGGGCTCAGTCTCTCCTTAGATCCATCTATTCCCAGTCCTGGCTCCATGTTTCCCCCCCCGATCCCTCTATTCCCAGTCATGGGACTCCAGTCTCTACACCAGAAATCCCTCTATTCCAATTACCGTCGGGGCGGCTCCTAGTCTCACCCACGATCCCTCTATTCCCAGTCCTGGGCTCCAGTCTATACCGACTACCTATATTCCTCTGCGTCTTGCCCGGCTAAAGTCTTATTACCGATCAATCTTTCCTCCCAGTCCGGCGGCTCAAGTCTCCCACGATCCCTATATTTTACCACACGTCCTGTGGATTCAGTCTCCCACGCGATTACATCCATATTCCCACGTCATGGGATCCACAGTCTCTCTAGATCCCTCTATTACCAGTCATGGGTACAGTCTCTCCGATCCCTCTATTCCCAGCCTGGCTCCAGTCTCTCCCCGATTCCCTATAACCTGATTATGGGAAATGACCTGCAGGGTGATGAGGGAGGATGTAGTATAGGTGCTGGGTGATGAGGGAGGATGTAGTATAGGTGCTGGGTGATGAGGGAGGATGTAGTATAGGTGCTGGGTGATGAGGGAGGATGTAGTATAGGTGCTGGGTGCTGAGTGAGGATGTAGTATAGGTGCTGGGTGATGAGGGAGGATGTAGTTCAGATCCCAACACACACGACGGACACCACACATACCCACACTTCACAGAGCGACACTACATATACCGACACTACACATACCCACACTACAAGACCCGACACCACTTTATAACCAACACTACACAGACCAACACCACAAAATGCATGCCACATAGATACCACAGACAGGACACCACACATACCCACACTACACAGACCGACCACCACACATACCCACACTACACAGACCGACACCACATATACCAAAATACAACCAGGACCAACACCTCATAAAAGAATGCCAATAGATACCACAGGGACCGGACACCACACATACCAACTACACCAGACCCCGACACCCACACATACCCACACTACACAGACCGGACACCAACACCAATTCCACACACTACACAGCAAACACCACAAAAATGCATGCCAATAGATCACCACAGACCCGACCCCACACATTACCACATACACAGACCGACACCACACATACCCACACTACACAGACCGACACCACACATACCCACACTTCACAGAGTGACACCACACATACCCACACTCTGCCAGGCCTTTAGAGCTTCCAGCCAGAACGCTACAGTCTGCAGTGGGCACCTGCACCTTAACTACATCCTCCCTCAGCACCCAGCACCTATACTACATCCTCTCACTCACACCAGCCACCTCGAATGACATCCTCCCTCCTCACCCAAGCCCCCACTTATACACTCTCCCTCAGCATGCACCCTAGCACCTGAAACTACATCCTCCCTCCTCACCCAGCACCCCTATACTATCCCTCCCCTCAGCACCTCGGCACCTGAAACTACTCCGCCTCCTTCACCCAGCACCTACTACTACTACATCCTCCTCATCCACCAGCACCTGTGACTACATCCTCCCTCCCACCCAGCCAACTATACACATCCTCCCTCATACCCTGCACTGAACTACAGTCCTCCTCCTTCCCCAGCAACTATTACATTAAATTCCTCATCCAGCACTAATACATCACCCCCCACAGCACATTAAACTACATCCTCCCTCCATCACCCCTAGTGACAGCTCCCGCGCACGGACACCTGGAAACATCCGCCCTCTCCCCAGCACTATATACTACATCCTCCCTCATCACCCAGCACCTGAACTACATCCTCCCTCCTCACCCAGACCTATACTACTCGCCCCTCATTCACCCAGCACCTGAACTACATCCTCCCTCCTCACCCAGCACCTATACTACATCCTCCCTCATCACCCAGCACCTATACTACATCCTCCCTCATCACCAGCACCTGAGAAACTACACTCTCCTCCTCAACACAGCACTCTATACTACATCACTCCCCTCAGACCCTGCACCTCTGAAACACATCCTCCTCAATCACCCCAGCACCAATACTACATCCTCCCATCACCAGCACCCTGGTATCATCTTCCCTCATCACCCACGCAACCTTATAATAAATCCTCCCTCATCACCCAGCAACCTTCTAACCCCTCTCCCAACATATCCTCCCTCATCACCCAGCACACCCTATACTAATCCTCCCTCATCACCCTAGCACCTATACTACATCTCCTCATCACCAAGCACCTATACTACATCCTCCCTAATCACTCCAGCACCTATACTACATCCTCCTCATCTCCCCAGCATATACTAGCACCTCCCTATCACACAGCACCTATACTAATCCGCTTCCCTCATCACCAGCACAATACTAACATCCTCCTCATCACCCAGCACTATACTAACATCGCCTACTCCTACCACAGCACCTATGACTAATCTCCCTCTTCAACCCCAGCAACTATACTACATCCATCCATCATCACCAGCACCATACTACATCCCTCATAGCACCTATACTAATCCTCCCTCATCAACCAGCACATACTACTATCCTCACACTCAGAACCAGCACCTGTATACATCTCACTCATCAACCCAGCAACCTACTGACTAATCCTCCCTCATGCACCCAGCACGATAACTACATATCCACCCTCATCACACAGACAATCTTATACTACATCCTCCCTCATCACCCAGGGACATACTTATAATCATCCCTACATCACACCAGCACCTATACTAATGCTACCCTATCACCCAAGCATATAATACATCCTCCCTTCACCCAGCACCTATACTACATCATCCCTCATCACCCAGACATAACATCCTCATCCTCAACTATTATACATCCTCCCATCATCACCAAGCCACCTATATACCAACTCCCTCACTCACAGACATCACCTATCGCACTCGACATCCTCCCTCATGCACCCTGCACATGAAACACATCCTCCCTCATCACCCAGCACTATATTATAACCATTCCCCCTCATCATCCCAGCACCTGTACTACATCTCCCTCATCACCCAGCACCGTACTAAATCCCCTCACACCCAGCACCATACTAATCCCTACCTCATCACCAGCACCTTATACTACATCCTCCCTCATCACTCAGCACCTATACTAATCCTCCCTCATCCACCCAGCACCTATATACATCTACATACCAGAACTATACCATCACCTCACATCGGCCACCGATCAATCCCCATCACTCAATACATCCTCCTCATCAACCCTGACCTATACCTACATCCTCCTCATCACCACTGCACCCATTACTACATCATCCTTCAATCACCCAGCCCTCTTATACTACACCTCACTCATCACCCTTGCACCATACACATCCTCCCTCCATTCCACCCAGCACATATAATACGTGGGTATGTGTGGTGTCGGTCTGTGTAGTGTGGGTATGTGTGGTGTCAGTCTGTGTAGTGTGGGTATGTGTGGTGTCGGTCTGTATAGTGTGGGTATGTGTGGTGTCGGTCTGTGTAGTGTGGGTATGTGTGGTGTCGGTCTCTGTAGTGTGGGTATGTGTAGTGTCTGTATATGTGGTGTAGGTCTGTGTGGTGTGGGTATGTGAGGTGTCGGTCTGTGTAGTGTGGGTATGTATGGTGTGGGTCTGAGGTATCTGTGTTGCGTGGGTATTTTACATGGAACTGTGCAGGCTTCTGGCAGTTCCTTAATGAGCACTATTTTCTCGGTAGCACATTGTAGTATCAGTGCAGTGTAAAATAACCACATGGCCGTAATGATGCTAATCTCTAGTTTACACTTATCAATATTGTGCTTTAATAATTACATTATCCTAGTGAGTCACTTACCTCCCTAGTTTTAGGATTGAACCAATGACTTATGTCTTTCCCAGCGGCGTCAATAATCGGTTTGAGCAATATATCACCTGGGGAATGGTAGAAAGGGTCACAGTCAGTGATACGGGCAATAGGAGGTGGTACAGTCTCCCACAATCCAATGGGATAAAGGAGAGAAGATATGTAAAGAGACACCCTGCAGGGGTGGCACACATAAACACATACATAAATACACATACATACATACACACACATACACATACATAAATACAAATACATACACACATACATACATACACACACAAATACACATACATACACACATACATACATACATAAACACACATAAATACACATACATACACATAAATACACATACATACACACATACATACATACACACATAAATACACATACATACACACATACATACATACATACATACATACACACACATAAATACACATACATACATACACACATAAATACACATACATACACACATACATACATACATACATACATACACACACACATAAATACACATACATACACACATACATACATACATACATACACACACACACACATAAATACACATACATACACACATACATACATACACACACATACATACACACATACATACATACACACACATACATACACATACATACACACACACACATACATACACACACACATAAATACACATACATACACACATACATACATACATACATACATACACACATACACACACACACATACATACATACACATACATACATACATACACACACACATACATACACACACACATAAATATACATACACATACATACACATACATACATACACATTCACACATACATACATACATACATACATGCATATACAAACATACACACACATAAATACACATTCACACATACATACATACATACAAACATACATACACACACGTACATACACATATATTCATACATACATACATACACACACATACATACACACACATACATACATATACACACACATACATACACACACATACACACACATTGTGTCCCTCACCTCGGTGCCGGTCAGCCAGTGGTGTGAGGTTATAGACCAGTCCCAGGTAGGAGACCCACAGGTCGGAGGGGAGACAGTGTCGGGAAACCTCCCGGGGGGTGAAGTACCGGGGTCTGTTCATGGCTGTAGGAAGGTGAAGGATGTTACCATAGTTACTGGACGCTCAGTACAGGCACTTCCGCGTTCCGCTGCCTGCGTGTCAGTGGTTCATTTCCGCTTCCGGCCACTCTAATTCTTCTCCACTTCCGGTATAGCGGAGCTTCGGATTAGTGGTACCGGAGAGGATCCGGTGGTCGGTGTGGGAAGGAGACAGACACTTCCTGTTATGGGGGATGTGGAGAACGGGTGCAGCCGGCAGAGCAGCCCGGGGAGCGGGGTAAGTGTCAACCATTCAAACTCTATGGTTACGCCCCCTATGGTCAGTATAGTTACACCCCCTATGGTTGCTATGGTTAGACCACCTATGGTTACACCCCCTAAGGTTGCTATGGTTAGACCACCTATGGTTACACCCCTATGCTTACACCCCCTAAGGTTGCTATGGTTACACCCCTATGCTTACTCCCCCTAAGGTTGCTATGGTTAGACCACCTATGGTTATACCCCCTATGCTTACTCCCCCTATGGTTACTATAGTTTGACCCCATGGTCAGACCCCCTGGTTAGGACCTCCCTATGGTTAGACCCCCTATGGTTAGGACCCTCCCATGGTTAGGACCTCCCTATGGTTAGACCCCCTATGGTTAGGACCCTCCCATGCTTACACCCCCTATGGTTAGGACCCCCCATGGTTAGGACCTCCCTATGGTTAGACCCCCTATGGTTAGGACCCTCCCATGGTTAGGACCTCCCTATGGTTAGACCCCCTATGGTTAGGACCAAGGGGTCCTAACCATAGGGGTCTAACGGAGGTCCTAACCATGGGGGGTCCTAACCAATAGGGGGTGTAAGTCATGGGAGGGTCCTAACCATAGGGGGTCTAACCATAGGAGGTCCTAACCAGGGGGTCTGACCATGGGGTCAAACTATAGTAACCATAGGGGAGTAAGCATAGGGGTATAACCATAGGTTCTAACCATAGCAACCTTAGGGGGAGTAAGCATAGGGGTTGAACCTAGCAACCTTAGGGGGGTGTAAGCCATGGGGTGTAACATAGGTGGTCTAACCATAGCAACCTTAGGGGTGTGTAACCATAGGTGGTTAACCTAGCAACCATAGGGGGTGTAACTTACTGACCATAGGGGGCGTAACCATAGAGTTTGAATGGTTGTTACACTTACCACCCTCTCCCTCCCCGACCCCCTATGGTTAGGACCCTCCCATGCTTACACCCCCTATGGTTACTATGGTTAGGACCCCCCATGGTTAGACCCCCTCTGGTTAGGACCTCCCCATGGTTAGACCCCCTATGGTTAGGACCCTCCAATGCTTACGGGGAGGGAGAGGGTGGTAAGTGTACAACCATTCAAACTCTATGGTTACGCCCCCTATGGTCAGTATAGTTACACCCCCTATGGTTTGCTATGGTTAGACCACCTATGGTTACACACCCCCTAAGGTTGCTATGGTTAGACCACCTATGGTTACACCCCTATGCTTACACCCCCTAAGGTTGCTAGGTTCAACCCCTATGCTTACTCCCCCTAAGGTTGCTATGGTTAGACACCTATGGTTATACCCCCTATGCTTACTCCCCCTATGGTTACTATAGTTTGACCCCATGGTCAGACCCCCTGGTTAGGACCTCCCTATGGTTAGACCCCCTATGGTTAGGACCCTCCCATGCTTACACCCCCTATGGTTAGGACCCCCCATGGTTAGGACCTCCCTATGGTTAGACCCCCTATGGTTAGGACCTCCCATGGTTAGGACCTCCCTATGGTTAGACCCCCTATGGTTAGGACCCTCCCATGCTTACACTCTATGGTTAGGACCCCCCATGGTTAGGACCTCCCTATGGTTAGACCCCCTATGGTTAGGACCCTCCCATGCTTACACCCCCTATGGTTAGACCCCTATGGTTAGGACCTCCCTTGGTTAGACCCCCTATGTTAGGACCCTCCCCTGGTGGAACCTCCCTATGGTTAGACCCCCTATGGTTAGGACCCTCCCATGCTTACACACCCCTATGGTTAGGACCCCCCATGGTTAGGACCTCCCTATGGTTCTTGTTAGGACCCCTATGGGGGTTAGGACCCTCCCATGCTTACACCCCCTATGGTTAGGACCCCCCAGGTTTGGGCCTCCCCATGGTTAGACCCCCTATGGTTAGGACCCTCCAATGCTACCCTCCCATGCTTACACCCCCTATGGTTACTATGGTTAGGACCCCCCATGGTTAGACCCCCTCTGGTTAGGACCTCCCCATGGTTAGACCCCCTATGGTTAGGACCCTCCAATGCTTACACCCCCTATGGTTACTATGGTTAGGACCTCCCATGGTTAGACCCCCTATGGTTAGCTCCTCCCCATGGTTAGACCCCCCTATGGTTACAATCCCAAATGTCCCTACTTAATCAAACCAATAGTAAATATCCACCCGTGCATGGCAGACTTAATTCCATAATCACATAGAAAATTGCTTCCCAGACACCCTATCGATAAAATTCATTTTATATTGGCTGTGCCAGTGACCAGAGTATCTATAATAGATTTCTATTGAGCGACCATTAATATACTTCTTCCTAATCCATTATCATTCAGAGAGTATTGATGATTTGTACCATCATGGAGCCAATCGGTTCCATTAATCTGCCAACGATTATGCCAAGTTCCCCATACACATATATGATCTGTCAGCAATATGGGGTGGTAACCATATATACAAACTCTCTATGAGGAACACTCCATCTGCAAAAATACTTTATTTCTCACTCCCAGAATTCCCAGAGCAGTGGGTGGAGATATGCAAAGTGCCTGGCCGTTTATTATGTTGTGGAAAGACCTAGGAGTACATAACTGTTTTTAAGACACAAGGTATTTGCCTCCACCCCCTCTGCTCAATGAGCTTTTTATAAGCTCGACCATGTGTAGAGGAGGCAGCTGGGGAAACAGCAGTCAATTATGATTGTGATATGGAGACAATAATGATTAATATCTGGTTAGTAATGCAGGTAATAATGTGCTGAATATATCAGTTCGGGTTGGGGCAGGTAACCGACATGTGACCAATTGTTTTTTCAAGGGTGAACTTGCCCTTTAATATAAATAGAATCTCACAAATTGACACAAAGAAGATAAATAATTGTCTGATTGTTGATTGGTTTTTACACTCGTCGTATTATACTGACAGATTTCTCCCCCCACCCCAGGACTCTGACCAGGAAGTAGGAGACATGGCCCGACCCAAGTTAGAATCCCTGCTGAACAGAAACATGCGGATAGAAATGACAGACGGCCGCTCTCTGATTGGCTGTTTTCTCTGCACGGACAAAGACTGTAACGTCATCTTGGGCTCCGCTCAGGAGTTTTTACGACCATCAGGTGAGGTTCTTGGGACGTAGATTTCCCCTAAATGAATTTCTTCTACCTACCTATTGGTAGGTAGGTAGATTCTAATGTCTATGTTCTTAGTTCTCCTTTATGTGGAAAGCACAATCTCAGGGAGATTGAATAAAGTTCTTATTGTTACAAACGGTGATAATTTTGCCACAACCAATCAGATATTAGCTTTCAAATGTTAAATAAGATCTGATTGGTTGGGGCAAAATTACGGTAGCACCATTTTTAACAATAACAGCTTCCTGAGTGTCTTTTGTATACCCATTCCCTATGAATGAACGTCCGCTATCACATAAAATGTGTGCAATGTTCGTGTGATCTGCGCATGTAGCAAAGTGTAAGTGTGTTGTGTTTTGCGTTGTATTGTGACGTTAATCCATTGCTTTATGTTTGTTGTTGGGCTAATGTGTTACGTAAGTGTGTTAACTACATCTACTACATAATGGCACCTCTCTACCGCCACAACCAGTATAAACCCCACGCAAACTGTCCATACATTGCCACAAATCACTGCAAGACTTTAATACAGAATACTACATAGCGGACGTTGATACATAGTCCTGGCAGGAGTCGGTATTATGCCATATATACCGTTATTACCGTAAATTCTGGTCACTTTTTATGGCAAAGTTAAACATAAAACCTGTATCTCCTGCCTCTGGGCATCCCCTACAATCATACAGACAAACTGCTGTTCACATTTCAACTCTTAGGGGTAATGACCTTTTGAATGAATTAATAAACTGTCACGGGTGCAATTCAATGCTATATAAGGAGATCTAAAACCATTTTACACAGGGTGGCCTATGTGTAGGATTTACTAAGAAAGGGAAGAGATACATTTTATAAACAGCAGTTGCTGTGATATGTAAGGGAGAAGAATATCGTGTTTTAGCCTTAACTTCACCTTTAAAGCGATACTATGCACTCCACATACATCAAAGCTACTCCATGTATGTTCTAATGACATCATCAGGCTATTTAATGAATGTTTAAATATGTAAACATAGAATTAGGGGGGCATCTAATTCACTTGTGCTAGTTTTCCTTCAAAAGGAATGTTCATCCCTTAAATTAAAATGTATTTTCAGGTAAATCCCCCTAAAACTAAAACCTCCAACAGCTAGAAAGCCGACAGACAAAGGGCTAATCTGTTATTCAGAAAAACGATGCCCCTCCCCTTCCCACTGCCGCCTCCTCTACAAGCTGGCTGTGACATCATCTGTTACATCATAACTGACAGATGGTAACTGGAAGAACCAGGAAGCAGAAAGAGCGTTAACAGAACATCAGGCTGTATTTTAGTCTTACATCTTTCAGATTTCTAACTATTGCAGGTTTGAGGGTGATTTCCTATATCCAAATTTTCATTTGAGGGGGGAACTTGCCCTTTAATTTATGTTGTTTATTTCTCCAGGACATTAATCTGTCCCTTTGGATTCTTTCTGTCCTTAGACACTTTTCCTGCCAGAGAACCTCGGGTCCTGGGTCTTGCGATGGTTCCAGGACATCACATTGTGTCCATCCAAGTGGAGCTGGACAGTGTCACCTCCCCGCAGTACATCTGACTGTCCCAGCGGGACAGGAATTATAAACATGTATGCAGCCTTCCCTGCCTGGCCTGGTACATGTCTGTAAACACGTGTGTTCATTTTGTCATTTGTTTATTAAATTGCGATGTATGAAGATGCAGTTGGATTGTAACTGGAGCTCGGGGGAATTAACCTGCATTTCTATCATGGTCACAGATACTCAGATCCTCGTGGGATTATTTAACATAAAGTCACCAAGGACTCGGATTTAATACACAATATAAATGTGTGTAATGATCTGGTACAGTACATGGTCTGGTATGGTGCGTGTGCAATGCCTTGGTCTGGTACGGTGCGTGTGCAATGCCTTGGTCTGGTATGGTGCGTGTGCAATGCCTTGGTCTGGTACGGTGCGTGTGCAATGCCTTGGTCTGGTACGGTGCGTGTGCAATGCCTTGGTTTGGTATGGTGCGTGTGGAGTGGCTTGTTCTGGTACGGTGCGTGTGCAATGCCATGGTCTGGTACGGTGCGTGTGCAATGCCTTGGTCTGGTACGGTGCGTGTGCAATGGCTTGGTCTGGTACGGTGCGTGTGCAGTGGCTTGGTCTGGTACGGTGCGTGTGCAATGGCTTGGTCTGGTACGGTGCATGTGCAGTGGCTTGGTCTGGTACGGTGCGTGTGCAATGGCTTGGTCTGGTACGGTGCGTGTGCAGTGGCTTGGTCTGGTACGGTGCGTGTGCAGTGGCTTGGTTTGGTACGGTGCGTGTGCAGTGGCTTGGTCTGGTACGGTGCGTGTGCAGTGGCTTGGTCTGGTACGGTGCGTGTGCAATGGCTTGGTCTGGTACGGCGCGTGTGCAGTGGCTTGGTCTGGTACGGCGCGTGTGCAATGGCTTGGTCTGGTACGGCGCGTGTGCAATGGCTTGGTCTGGTACGGCGCGTGTGCAATGGCTTGGTCTGGTACGGTGCGTGTGCAGTGGCTTCGTCTGGTAGGGTGCGTGTGCAGTGGCTTGGTCTGGTAGGGTGCGTGTGCAGTGGCTTGGTCTGGTACGGTACGTGTGCAGTGGCTTGGTCTGGTAGGGTGCGTGTGCAGTGACTCCCACCCTACACATTACTGTTTGGTAAGTCTGTGGGGGAGGAATATTGGGCCTTTAACACAATGTCACATGGAGACAATAAGCTGAGGGTCTCTAATACACACAAAGGGGGATTAACAGAGGGATCAGACGAATTAGAGGGGTCACGGTCACACTATTTAACTCTTCATGCCGTGGTAGACACGTGATAAGGTCACAAAGGAAGGTCACAAACATGTTGGTCTCTGTTTATTGTTCCACACAGACATTTTATTTGCACATACTGGTAATTTACGTTGTATGGGATCTGCCATACTGCTTTCCTTGCTCCTACAGACATGGTATCAGGATAGCTACATTGATTTAGTCCCCAGACACTGTGTCTATTCTGGCAACTTGGCTCTCGTGCTTCATTAACACAGGAGAATTGACCTTAATGTAAAGTGGCCCCCTGGTTAGTGATGTAAGAGATGTGAGGTCATATGAAGAAAGATGACATCACGTCTACAGCCATTGCTTGGTCAGTCTGTATTATAAAGGCCGTACTCACACCCAGGCCTTGGTCTCTTGTGTTCTGCCTTTGACCTTTTGCAGGCGAGGTGAAGGACCCTGGTACACTGCACGACTGTACGGGAGGAAGCAAGAGCCAAGCTGTAGGCTACGAGCCAGTCGGGCATAAGCAGCCAAGCCAAGAATTAACAGCGGAAGTAGCAAAATTACCCCGAAGACCAACAACGCAGTGCAGGCAGCGGGTGTAAGGACGGGGGAGCAGAGAGGCTCTTTGGGACGACGAAACTGGAAGATATAAGTGAAAAATACACAAATCACTACAGAGATCCCCAAAATGGACCCGCTTCATACTCTCATTCCTTTCTTGGAAAGGTGGGAGCTGCCATATTGTGTCACAGTACTGTACAGTGCAAGGGTATATAGGGGATAGTAAGGGAATTTAATGGGGGGAGTAACAGCGTATATTGGGGGAGTAACGGTATATTGGGATAGAAAATTAATTTATTGGGGGAGTAATGGTATATTGGGATAGTAACTACATTTATTGGGGGAGTAATGGGATATTGGGATAGTAACTACATTTATTGGGGGAGTAATGGGATATTGGGATAGTAACTACATTTTATTGGGGAGTAATGGTATATTGGGATAGTAACTACATTTATTGGGGGAGTAATGGTATATTGGGATAGAAACTACATTTATTGGGGAGTAATGGTATATTGGGATAGTAACTACATTTTTGGGGGAGTATGGTTATTGGGATCGTACCTACATTTATTGGGGGAGTAATGGGTAATTTGGGATGTACTCCATTTATTGGGGAGTAATGTATATTGGGATAGTAACTACAATTATTGGGGGATAAATGGATATTGGGATAGTAACTACATTTTGGGGGAGTAATGGTATTGGGGATAGTCTATTTTTGGGGGAGTCTGGTAATTGGGATAGTAACTACCTTTATTTGGGGGTAGGATTGGGTATACTCTACATTTTGGGGGAGTATGGGGATCTTGGGATAGTAACTACATTTATTGGGGGAGTAATGGTATATGGGATAGTAACTACATTTATTGGGGGAGTAATGGTATATTGGGATAGTAACTACATTTATTGGGGGAGTACTGGTATATTGGGATATTATTTGGATATTAACTACATGTATTGGGGGAGTATCAGGTTATATTGGGAAAGTATCTACATTTATTGGGTATAACTAAAAGTACTACATTTATATTGGGGGAAGTAATGTATATTGGGATAGTATCAGGTTATATTGGAAAGTATCTAATTTATAGGGGGAGTAACGATATTGGGATAGTAACGAAATATATTTGGTAAGTGACTGGATTTATTGGGATAGTAACTGAATTTATTGGGGGAGTAACGGTATATTCAATAGTAACTAGATACATTGGGTAGAAGTGATATATTGGGAATATAACTGAGTTTGTTTGGGGAGTAAAAGGTATATTGGATAGTAACTAATGCATTGTGTAAATAACTGGAATATTGGGATGCTAAATGAATTTATTGGGGGGTAAACGGTATATTGGATGTAACTAGATCCATTGGGTAAGTAACTGGAAATATTGGGATAGTACTGAATGTATTGGGGGGGTAACAGTATATTGGATAGTAACAAGATACATTGGGCAAGTAACTGGAAATATTGGGATAGTAACTACATTTATTGGGGAAGTAGCAGGGTATATAAGGATAGTAACTACTTTATTGGGGGAGTAATCGTATATAGGATAGTAACAACATTTATTGGGGAAGTAACGGTATATAAGGATAGTAACTACTATTATTGGGGGAGTAATAGGGTATATTAGGATAGTGACTACATTTTTGGGGGGAGTAATAGGGTATATTAGGATAGTGACTACATTTATTGGGGTAACGGAATATTGTGATAGTAACTACATGTATTGGAGTAATAATGGTATATTGGAATAGTAACTACATTTATTGGGTAAGTAACTGGGATATATTGGGATAATAACTACATTTATTGAGGGTAACGGTGTATATTGTGATAGTAACTACATTTATTAGGTTAATGGTATATTGTGATAGTGACTACATTTATTGGGGGAGTAATGTTATATTGTGATAGTGACTGCATTTATTGGGGGAGTAATGGTATATTGTGATAGTGACTGCATTTATTAGGGGAGTAATGGTATATTGTGATAGTGACTGCATTTATTGGAGGAGTAATGGTATATTGGGATAGTATCTGAATTTATTGGGTAAGTAACGAGATATATTGGGATAGCAACTGAATTTATTGGGGGAGTAACAGGGTATATTGGATAGTTACAGTACTAGATACACTGGGTAAGTAAATGGAAATATTGGGATAGTACTGAATATATTGGTACAGCAACTGGATATATTAGGACATTAACTGGATATATTGGGATATAAACTGGATATGTTCTGGATATATTAGGACAGTAACTGGAGATATTAACTGGATATATTGGGAAAGTAACGGTAGTAAATATCGGTAAATCATCAATATCCGTAAATAAAGGGCACATTGATAATGGAGCAGTTAGAACCGTGGGAGTTAATTAACACGTCTCCCATTCCATTCGTACATAATCACTATATTTATAAAGAGCGGTATCGCAATTTACCAATACCATGCTTTATCGGTAATGTCCGGCCACAGTCGTACATTTACACCGAACTTTCGTTAATTAGCGAATGTTCGGTCGTAGAATACCATGGGGATCGTAAAACCGATCGTTATCATTAATTAACGATAACAATTGTAAATTAACGATCGCTAAACCGATTGGAAATTAACGATCGGACTAACAATCATAAACTGATTGTTAAAGGCGACTTGGCAACACAAGGAAATTAATTTATAGCTACTAATCCCATTTAATACTGTTTATGGACATGTTGGTACAAAGTGACTCTTATTAAAACACTGGTTACACGGTAGTATGAAGTCATTTTAGGACATCGGGGGTACTTACCCGAGGGTGGCACAGGAAGCCATAAAGAAGCATGGTGGCAGCGGGCATCAGAGCGCCTCCGCACAGCACTGTGAATATCAGCACGTTGGCACATCCCACCAGCAGATTATGGGCAGTGATGAGAACCGCACAGGCCCAGCAATCCAGGGGTTCCCTTGGAGTGGGGGGAGCTGGGTAGTATGGGGGGGGCAGGGTGGGCGCCTCATCTCCCACCACTGCCAGGCTTACGTCTGATTGGGACATGAACCTCTTTTTGTCTTGTTGAGATCTCAGGGTTTTCAGTTCTTCTAATTCCAACACTGTCCGGTCCACCTTTCTCCACTCCTTACCCATCACTCCCTCCCCCTCCTCTTATCTAGGAATGCAGCATGGCTCACTCCCCCCAGTGCTCTGCTAAATCTCAGGAATGTAAAGACCCCTCCATCCCCCCAATAACATCCCTGCTCTTAACATAGAGAGAGCCATGGACCTGGTCTGACCTGTGCCAGGGAGTTTCCCTAGGTTCAAGCAACAGTTTTTAGAAGAGAATAAAAGCCAAAGATGACCACTACCCAGGCTATTCCTGAACCTGTCATGGCCCATCACCTAGACTGGTCCTGAACCTGTCATGGCCCATCACCTAGACTGGTCCTGAACCTGTCATGGCCCATCACCTAGACTGTTCCTGAACCTATACTGGTCCATCACCTAGACTGTTTCTGAACCTGTAATGGCCCATCACCTAGACTGGTCCTGAACCTAGACTGGTCCTGAACCTAGACTGTTCCTGAACCTATACTGGTCCATCACCTAGACTGGTCCTGAACCTAGACTGGTCCTGAACCTAGACTGTTCCTGAACCTATACTGGTCCTGAACCTAGACTGGTCCTGAACCTAGACTGGTCCTGAACCTAGACTGTTCCTGAACCTATACTGGTCCATCACCTAGACTGGTCCTGAACCTAGACTGGTCCTGAACCTAGACTGTTCCTGAACCTATACTGGCCCATCACCTAGACTGTTCCTGAACCTATACTGGCCCAGAACCTAGACTGGGCTTTTTTCCAGACTTGTCTATTACCCAAACTGTTCCTGAACCTATATTGGTCCATTACCAAGACTAGTCCTTCGCCTAGACTGGTCAAAAACCTAGTCTGGGCGTTTTTTTTCCAGACTTGTTCATCACCCAGACGGTTTCACCATCTAAACGTATAAATCACCAAGATTGTTCCATCTCTCCTGTCCCTGTCTGTACCCATCACATAACCTTCTCCTATACAGACCCCCACTCACACTGCTTCCTCCCACCTTAAACCTTTTTCTCTAGTGTCCCCATATGTCCCTGTCCGTACCCTGTACCCATCACAAACCATCTCCTATACAGACCCCCCCACTCACACTGCTTCCTCCCACCATAAACCTTTCTCTCTAGTGTCCCCATATGTCCCTGTCCGTACCCTGTACCCATCACAGAACCATCTCCTATACAGACCCCCCACTCACACTGCTTCCTCCCACCGTAAACCTTTCTCTCTAGTGTCCCCATATGTCCTGTCCGTACCCTGTACCCATCACAGAACCATCTCCTATACAGACCCCCCACTCACACTGCTTCCTCCCACCGTAAACCTTTCTCTCTAGTGTCCCCATATGTCCCTGTCCGTACCCTGTACCCATCACGACACGAACCATCTCCTACACAGACCCCAACTCACACTGCTTCCTCCACCTTAAACTTTTCTCTCTAGTGTCCCATATGTCCATGTCCGTACCCTGTACCCATCACAGAACCATCTCCTATACAGAACCCCCCCACTCACACTGCTTTCCTCCCACCGTAACCTTTCTCTCTAGTGTCCCCATATGTCCCTGTCCATACCCTGTACCCTCACAAACCATCTCCTATACAGACCCCCCACTCACAATGCTTCCTCCACCTTAAACCTTTCTCTGTAGTGTCCCCATATGTCCCTGTCCGTACCCTGTACCCATCACAGAACCATCTCCTGTACAGACCCCACTCACACTGCTTCCTCCCACCTTAAACCTTTCTCTCTAGTGTCCCCATATGTCCCTGTCCGTACCCTGTACCCATCACAGAACCATCTCCTATACAGACCCCCACTCACACTGCTTCCTCCACCTTAAACCTTTCTCTCTAGTGTCCCCATATGTCCCTGTCCGTACCCTGTACCCATCACAGAACCATCTCCTATACAGACCCCCACTCACACTGCTTCCTCCACCTTAAAACCTTTCTCTCTAGTGTCCCCATATGTCCCTGTCCGTACCCTGTACCATCACAGAACCATCTCCTATACAGACCCACCACTCACACATGCTTCCTCCCTCCCACCTTATAACCTTTCTCTCTAGTGCCCCCATATGTCCCTGTCCATACCCTGTACCCATCACAGAACCATCTCCTATACAGACCCCCCACTCACACTGCTTCCTCCACCTTATACCTTTCTCTCTAGTGTCCCCATATGTCACTGTCCGTACCCTGTACCCATCACAGAACCATCTCCTATACAGACCCCTCACTCACACTGCTTCCTCCACCTTATACCTTTCTCTCTAGTGTCCCCATATGTCCCTGTCCGTACCTTGTACCCATCACAGAACCATCTCCTATACAGACCCCCACTCACACTGCTTCCTCTCCTCCCACCTTATACCTTTCTCTCTAGTGTCCCCATATGTCCCTGTCCGTACCTTGTACCCATCACGAACCATCTCCTATACAGACCCCCCACTTACACTGCTTCCTCCACATTAAACCTTTCTCTCTAGTGTCCCATATGTCCCTGTCCGTACCCTGTACCCATCACAGAACCATCTCCTATACAGACCCCCTTCCCACTGCTTCCTCCCACCTTAAACCTTTCTCTCTAGTGTCCCCATATGTCCCTGTCCGTACCCTGTACCCATCACAGAACCATCTCCTATACAGACCCCCCACTTACACTGCTTCCTCCACCTAATACCTTTCTCTCTAGTGTCTCCATATGTCCCTGTCCGTACCCTGTACCCATCACAGAACCATCTCCTATACAGACCCCACTCACACTGCTTCCTCCACCTTAAACCTTTCTCTCTAGTGTCCCCATATGTCCCTGTTCGTACCCTGTACCTGAGGAAGGGGAAGTCACATCCCCCGAAACGTTGTATGTTTTTTGGCCTAAATAAAAACACTGGAAATGAAATAGTGTGCTCCTCCAACTTTGTTGCTTTTGCCCTGTACCCATCACAGAACCATCTCCTATACAGACCCCCCACTCACACTGCTTCCTCCCACCTTAAACCTTTCTCTCTAGTGTCCCATATGTCCCTGTCCGTACCCTGTACCCATCACAGAACCATCTCCTATACAGACCCCCACTCACACACTGCTTCCTCCCCCCTTAAACCTTTCTCTCTAGTGTCCCCATATGTCCCTGTCCGTACCCTGTACCCATCACAGAACCATCTCCTATACAGACCCCCACTCACACTGCTTCCTCCCACCTTATACCTTTCTCTCTAGTGTCCCCATATGTCCCTGTCCGTACCCTGTACCCATCACAGAACCATCTCCTTATACAGACCCCCACTCACACTGCTTCCTACACCTTATACCTTTCTCTCTAGTGTCCCCATATGTCCCTGTCCGTACCCTGTACCCATCACAGAACCATCTCCTATACAGACCCCCCACTCACACTGCTTCCTCCCACCTTATACCTTTCTCTCTAGTGTCCCCATATGTCCCTGTCCGTACCCTGTACCCATCACAGAACCATCTCCTATACAGACCCCCCACTCACCCTGCTTCCTCCACCTTAAACCTTTCTCTCTAGTGTCCCCATATGTCCCTGTCCGTACCCTGTACCCATCACAGAACCATCTCCTATACAGACCCCCACTCACACTGCTTCCTCCCACCTTATACCTTTCTCTCTATTGTCCCCATATGTCACTGTCCGTACCCTGTACCCATCAGAGAACCATCTCCTATACAGACCCCCCACTCACACTGCTTCCTCCCACCTTATACCTTTCTCTCTAGTGTCCCCATATGTCCCTGTCCGTACCCGTACCCATCACAGAACCATCTCCTATACAACCCCCCACTCACCTGCTTCCTCCACCTTATACCTTTCTCTCTAGTGTCCCCATATGTCCTTGTCCGTACCCTGTACCCATCACAGAACCATCTCCTATACAGACCCCCACTCACACTGCTTCTTCCACCTTAAACCTTTCTCTCTTGTGGCTCCCGTCCTCTGGAATTCTATTCCCCTCTCTCTACATCAAGAAACCTCAATAAACAAGTTTAAATCTAATCTCTCATCCTATCTCTCTGAGCACAGCACAGCATAGGACTGTTCATACTGCACCAGTTATTACTATGGCACTTTCACCCTTTTCTATGTATCTGTATGTTGCCCACCTACGTAGACTGTAAGCTCTATGGGGCAGGGACCTCTTTCCTCATGTTACATGTTTCAAGCACTTGTATATTTCATGATGCTCATACTTATTTATATATTTATGTGTTTATTTATTTATTGGCCCCCTATTTTCCCCTTTTGCATCCCCAAGTGTGGGGGATGCCATATTGTACAGCACGGTACATAAATAAACATTTACATACATAGATATACTGTGCACAGACATCACAAAGTCACCCTGATTTAGAAATCACTGGACTATGTGGGGCAGCCAATCTGTGCTAATTAACTAAAGATTCCAGACACAGGAATTCCATCCAATTCTCTACTGGGTGGTCTTGGAATGACCCATTTGTTACTTCTCCCATAACTCTGGGCGTATCCATATTCATCTGGTCAATATACACAACAATAAGTCCCTTATCCCTTATATTATATAAATACATTTATAATTTCATGGGGAATACATTGGGTTTTTCGGAGGTACTATGTTGGTGGGGGTGGGAAAAAGTAATATACATAGAACAGTGTTTTTATGTTGTTTAAGCGCTAAACAGTTATTTCAATATTAAACAATATGTAGTAATGATAGAAATATAAATAAGGCATAATTATAATAAAATAAAAGTACTTAGTGGTCCCCATTCCTGTTTTTGTAATGGAATCTTCAAAATGGACTGTTAAGCCACACCCCAGAAAGTTTTTACCGGAGGCAATGGAAGCTTACAAGGAACATATTTCTCACTTCCCTTTTACTGTTGTATCCATTGGTGTCCTTACTATTAGATTGACAGCAGTGTTAGCGAATCAAAATGACTTGGAAAAGCCTTCCAAGCACGTCAAGGTAACCCCAGTCTGGAAGGTCCTAACTTCTAAGGTTAGACGTTAGGACCTTCCAGACTGGGGTTACCTTGACGTGGTTGGAAGGTTTTTCATTCATGTGATCACAGTAATGTATACTAAAACCCCTTTGTTTATAATGTATGCCAGTGTGCAGATAATATGATATTGTGGAATATGCATTGATTGTCTTTTCTATGTCTGTGTATATATATATATATATATATATCCCTGATCAATACACACAGTTACATACGCTATTATACAGACTGGATTCAATACAGACCGTCCTATATATAGAAAGCTATGGCAATATAACTTCTTTATTTAGCTTTTCCTGTTAGTTCTCTGGGAAAGAGAATCCAGGCGATGTCGGCACGAGGTCCGGACTCCTGGAATTTTGTGGTTTTGTAAATTAACGTTTGCAGAATCTCTGCTATTTGGCATTTAAACTGAATTCTGATAAACAACCAAGAACAACTGGCCCCATTTCAGGAGGATCTAATGGGGAGAAAAGAAACACACAAAGAATATTATCAAGTCTTCATTCCCAAAGAAATGATTGGCATTAATTTAGTTTTCACTTGCAAAGACCACTATAAAAATCCGGATGTTGAAAGGCATGTCCACCCTTAAAACAAAGAACTGGGGACTTGTCGGTTTACTGCCCCCGACCCCAACTACTTTAGCTACAAGTTTATTACATGTATTTGTGACCAGCTATTAACGTTATCTACTGCCCCTCCCTCTGCTCAATGAGCTTTTTATAAGCTTGAGTACGTGCAAACGAAGCATCAGGTGAAACATTAGTCAATCTTTGGTTTTGATGTCATCAGTCACTGCATGGAGGGAGGAGCCATCTTAGAATAGGGACAATAATAATTCTTAAATATCTGGTTAGTAATGCGGGTAATAAAGTGCTGAATGTATCATTTAGGGTTGGGGGCAAGTAACTGGCAGTTGCCCTTTTTTTTATTTTATGGGTGGAGGTGCCTGATTTGGCAATCGGAAAGTATCCCTGGATCAACCAGAACTACAGTATATGTATTAATACCAGTAATTCTCAATATTCTGTAAACCTACCCCTCACAGAACCATCTCCTATACAGACCCCCACTCCACTGCTTCCTCCCACCGTAAACCTTTTCTCTCTCAGTGTCCCCATATGTCCCTGTCCGTACCCCTGTACCCATCACAGAACCATCTCCTACACAGAGCCCCCACACTCACACTGCTTCCTCCACATTAACCTTTCTCTCTAGTGGTCCCCATATGTCCTGTCCGTACCCTGTACCCATCACAGAACCATCTCCTATACAGAACCCCCACTCACACTGCTTCCTCCCACCGTAAACCTTTCTCTCCTAGTGTCCCCATATGTCCCTGTCCTCCCTGTACCCATCACAGAACCATCTCCTATACAGACCCCCACTCACACTCTTCTCCTCCACCTTAAACCTTTCTCTTAGTGTCCCCCATATGTCCCTGTCCGTACCCTGTACCCCATCAAGAAACCATCCCTATACAGACCCCACTCACACTGCTTCCTCCCACCTTAAACCTTTCTCTCTAGTGTCCCCATATGTCCCTGTCCGTACCCTGTACCCATCACAGAACCATCTCCTATACAGACCCCCCCACTCACACTGCTTCCTCCACCTTAAACCTTTCTCTCTAGTGTCCCCATATGTCCCTGTCCGTACCCTGTACCCATCACAGAACCATCTCCTATAACAGACCCCCACTCACACTGCTCCTCCACCTTAAACCTTTCTCTCTAGTGTCCCCATATGTCCCTGTCCGTACCCTGTACCCATCACAGAACCATCTCCTATACAGACCCCCACTCACACTGCTTCCTCCCACCTTAATACCTTTCTCTCTAGTGTCCCATATTGTCCCTGTCCAGTACCCTGTACCCATCACAGAACCATCTCCTATACAGACCCCCACTCACACTGCTTCCTCCACCTTATACCTTGTCTCTCTCTAGTGTCCCCCATATGTCCTGTCCGTAACCCTGTACCCATCACAGAACCATCTCCTATACAACCCCCACTCACACTGCTTCCCTCCACCTTTCTCCTCTCTAGTGTCCCCATATGTCCCTGTCCGTACCTGTACCCATCACAGAACCATCTCCTATACAGACCCCCACCACACTGCTTCCTCCCACCTTATAACCTTTCTCTCTAGTGTCCCCATATGTCCCTGTCCGTACCTTGTACCCATCACAGACCATCTCCTATACAGACCCCCCACTACACTGCTTCCTCCACATTAAACCTTTCTCTCTAGTGTCCCCATATGTCTTGTCCTTGTCACCCTATACCCATCGACGACACCTCTCCTATACAGACCCCCACTCACACTGCTCTCCTCCACCTTAAACCTTTTCCTCTAGTGTCCCCATATGTCCCTGTCCGTCCCTGTACCCATCACGAGACCCATCTTGCCTATACACACACCCCACTCACACTGCTTCCTCACCTAATACCTTCTCTCTAGTGTCTCCATATGTCCCTGTCCTGTCCGTACCCTGTACCCATCACAGAACCATCTCCTATACAGACCCCCACTCACACTGCTTCCTCCCTCCACCTTAAACCTTTCTCTCTAGTGTCCCCATATGTCCCCTGTTCGACCCTGTACTGAGGAAGGGGAAGTCACACTCCCCGAAACGTGTATTTTTTTGCCTAATAAAAACACTGGAAATGAAATAGTGTGCTCCTCCAACTTTGTTGCTTTTGCCCTGTACCCATCACAGAACCATCTCCTATACAGACCCCCACTCACACTGCTTCCTCCCACCTTAACCCTTTCTCTCTAGTGTCCCCATATGTCCCTGTCCGTACCCTGTACCCATCACAGAACCATCTCCTATACAGACCCCCACTCACACTGCTTCCTCCACCTTAACCTTTCTCTAGTGTCCCCATATGTCCCTGTCCGTACCCTGTACCATCACAGAACCATCTCCTATACAGACCCCCAACTCACACTGCTTCCTCCCACCCTTTATACCTTTCTCTCTAGTGTCCCCATATGTCCCTGTCCGACCCCTGTACCCTCACAGAACCATCTCCATACAACCCCCCACTCACACTGCTTCCTACACCTTATACCTTTCTCTCTAGTGTCCCCATATGTCCCTGTCCGTACCCTGTACCCATCACAGAACCATCTCCTATACAACCCCCACTCACACTGCTTCCTCCCACCTTATACCTTTCTCTCTAGTGTCCCCATAGTCCCTGTCCGTACCCTGTACCCATCACAGAAACCATCTCCTATACAGACCCCCACTCACCCTGCTTCCTCCACCTTAACCTTTCTCTCTAGTGTCCCCATATGTCCCTGTCCGTACCCTGTACCCATCACAGAACCATCTCCTATACAGACCCCCACCACTCGCTTCCCTCCCACCTTATCCTCTTCTCTATGTCCCCATATGTCACTCGCCTCCCCTGTACCCATCAGAACCATCTCCTATACAGACCCCACTCACACTGTCCTCCCCCCTAACCTTTCTCTCTAGGTGTCCCCATATGTCCCTGTCCGACCCTGTACCCTCACAGAACCACTCCTATACAGACCCCCACTCACACTGCTTCCTCCACCTTATACCTTTCTCTCTAGTGTCCCCATAGCCCTGTCCGTACCCTGTACCCATCACAGAACCATCTCCTATACAGACCCCCACCACACTCTTCCCCCACCTAAACCTTTCCTCTTTGGCCCCGTCCCTGTCTATTCCCCTCCGCCTCCCCTATTCCTCCTCCCCCTCTTCCAGTCACATCAAGAACCTCAATAACAAGTTTAAATCTAATCTCTCACCTATCTCCCGAGCACAGCACAGCATAGGACGTTCATACTGCACCAGTATTACTATGGCACTTTCACCCCTATGCTGTAATGGGTGCCCACCTACGTAGACTGTAAGCTCTATGGGGCAGGGACCTCTTTCCTCATGTTACTATGTTTCAAGCACTTGTATATTTCATGATGCTCATACTTATTATATATTTATGTGTTTATTTATTTATTGGCCCCCTATTTTCCCCTTTTGCATCCCCAAGTGTGGGGGATGCCATATTGTCGCACGGTACATAAATAAAAACATTTACATACATAGATATACTGTGCACAGACTCACAAGTCCCCTGATTTAAGAAATCACTGGACTATGTGGGGCAGCCAATGCTGTCTAACTAACTAAATTCCAGACACAGGAATTCCATCCAATTCTCTACTGGGTGGTCTTGGAATGACCCATTTGTTACTTCTCCCATAACTCTGGGCGTATCCATATTCATCTGGTCAATATACACAGACATAAGTCCCTTATCCCTTATATTATATAAATACATTTATAATTTCATGGGGAATACATTGGGTTTTTCGGAGGTACTATGTTGGTGGGGGTGGGAAAAAGTAATATACATAGGACATGTTTTATGTTGTTTAAGCGCTAAACAGTTTTTCAATATTAACAAATGTAGTAATGATAGAAATATAAATAGGCATAATATATAAATAATAAAAGTACTTAGGGGTCCCCATTCCTGTTTTTGTAATGGAATCTTCAAAATGGACTGTTAAGCCACACCCCAGGAATTTTTTACCGGGAGGCAATGGAAGCTTACAACAAGGAACATATTTCTCACTTCCCTTTTACTGTTGTATCCATTGGTGTCCTTACTATTAGATTGACAGCAGTGTTAGCGAATCAAAATGACTTGGAAAAGCCTTCCAAGCACGTCAAGGTAACCCCAGTCGGAGGTCCTAACTTCAAGGTTAGACGTTAGGACCTTCCAGACTGGGTTACCTTGACGTGGTTGGAAGGTTTTTCATTCATGTGATCACAGTAATGTATACTAAAACCCCTTTTTTATAATGTATGCCAGTGTGCAGATAATATGATATTGGAATATGCATTGATTGTCTTTTCTATGTCTGTGTATATATATATATATATATATCCCTGATCAATACACACAGTTACATACGCATTATACAGACTGGATTCATAAAGACCGTCCTATATATAGAAAGCTAGGGCAATATAACTTCTTTATTTAGCTTTTCCTGTTAGTTCTCTGGGAAAGAGATCCAGGCGATGTCGGCACGAGGTCCGGACTCCTGGAATTTTGTGGTTTTGTAAATTAACGTTTGCAGAATCTCTGCTATTTGGCATTTAAACTGAATTCTGATAAACAACCAGAACACTGGCCCCATTTCAGGAGGATCATGGGGAGAAAAAGAACACACAACGAATATTATCAGTCTTCATTCCCAAAGAAATGATTGGCATTAATTTAGTTTTCACTTGCAAAGACCACTATAAAAATCCGGATGTTGAAAGGCATGTCCACCCTTAAAACAAAGAACTGGGGACTTGTCGGTTACTGCCCCCCCACCCCAACACTTTAGCTACAAGTTTATTACATGTATTTGTGACCAGCTATTAACGTTATCCTACTGCCCCTCCCTCTGCTCAATGAGCTTTTTTATAAGCTTGAGTACGTGCAACAAGCATCAGGTGAAATTATCAATCTTTGGTTTTGATGTCCAGTCATCCATGGCAGAGGAGAGCCATCTTAAATAGGACAATAATAATTCTTAAATATCTGGTTAGTAATGCGGGTAATAAGTGCTGATGTATCATTTAGGGTTGGGGGCAAGTAACTGGCAGTTGCCCTTTTTTTATTTTATGGGTGGAGGTGCCTGATTTGGCAATCGGAAAGTATCCCTGGATCAACCAGAACTACAGTATATATTAATACCAGTATTCTCAATATATATATCCCCGTACCAACCAGAACTACAGTATATGTATTAATACCAGTAATTCTCAATATTATATAGTATCCCGTCCAACCAGAACTACAGTATATGTATTAATACCAGTAATTCTCAATATTATATAGTATCCCTGTACCAACCAGAACTACAGTATATGTATTAATACCATTAATTCTCAATATTATACAGTACCCTGTACCAACCAGAACTACAGTATATTTTAATACCAGTAATTCTCAATATATATAGTATCCCTGTACCAACCGAACTCCAGTATATGTATTAATACCAGTAATTCTCAATATTATATAGTATCCCTGTACCACCAGAACTACAGTATATGTATAATACCAGTATTTCTAATATATATAGTATCCCTGTATTAACCAGAACTACAGTATATGTATTAATACCAGTAATTCTCAATATTATATAGTGTCCCCCTACCAACCAGAACTACACGTATGTATTATACCAGTAATTCTCATATTATATAGTATCCATCCCGTACCAACCAAACTACAGTATATGTATTAATACCAGTAATTCTCAATATTATATAGTATCCCTGTACCAACCAGAACTACAGTATATGTATTAATACCAGTAATTCTCAATATTATATAGTACCCCCGTACCAACCATACTACAGTATATGTATTAATACCAGTAATTCTCAAATTATATAGTATCCCCGTACCAACCAGAACTACAGTATATGTATTAATACAATAATTCTCAATATGTATAGTATCCTGTACCAACCAGAACTACAGTATATGTATTAATACCAATAATTCTCATATTATTAGTATCCCTGTACCAACCAGAACTACAGTATATGTTTAATACTAATAATTCTCATATTTATATAGTACCTGTACCAACAGAACTACAGTAATGTGTATAATACCAATAATTCTCAATATTGTATAGTATCCTGTAACCAACCGAACACAGTTATGTATTAATACCAATAATTCTCAATATTATATAGTATCCCTGTACCAACCAGAACTACAGTATATGTATTAATACCAATAATTCTCAATATTGTATAGTATCCTGTACCAACCAAAACTACAGTATTGTATTAATACCAATAATTCGCAAAATTGTATAGTATCCTGTACCAACCAGAACTACAGTATATGTATTAATACCAATAATTCTCAATATTATATAGTATCCTGTACCAACCAGAACTACAGTATATGTATTATCGTAAAATTCTCAAATATAATAGTACCCTGTACCAACCAGACCTCACAGTATATGTATTAATACCAGTAATTCTCAATATTATTAGTATCCCTGTACCAACCAGAACTACAGTAATATGTATATACCAGTAATTCTCAATATTATATAGTATCCCGTACCAACCAGAACTACGTATATGTATTAATACCAGTAATTCTCAATATTATATAGTATCCCTGTACCAACCAGAACTACAGTATATGTATTAATACCAGTAATTCTCAATATTATATAGTATCCCTGTACCAACCAGAACTACATTATATGTATTATACCAGTAATTCTCAATATTATATAGTATCCCCGTACAACGAGACTACAGTATATGCATTAATACCAGTAATTCTCAATATTATATATTATCCCCGTACCAACCAGAACTACAGTATATGTATTAATACCAAGTAATCTATATTATATAGCATCCCCGTACCAACAAAACTACATATTGTATTAATACCAGTAATTTCTCAATATTATATAGCATCCCTACCAACCAGAACTACAGTATATGTATTAATACCAGGAATTATCATATATATAGTATCCCCGTACCAACCAGACTACAGTATATGTATAATACCAGTAATTTTCAATATTATATAGTATCCCTGTACCAACCAGAACTACAGTATATGTATTAATAACCAGTAATCTCAATTATATGTATCCCGTACCAACCAGAACTCAGTATATGTATTAATACCAGTAATTTCAATATTATATAGTATCCCCGTACCAACCAGAACTACAGTATATGTATTAATACCAAGTAATTCTCAATATTATATAGTATCCCCGTACCAACCAGAACTACAGTATATGTATTAATACCAGTAATTCTCAATATTATATAGTATCCCGTACCAACCAGAACTACAGTATAGGTATTAATACCAGTAATTCTCAATTTATAAATATCCCCGTACCAACCAGAACTACAGTATATGTATAAACCAAGTAATTCTAATATTATATAGTAATCCCCGTACCAACCAGAACTACAGTTATGTATTAATACCAGTAATTCTCAATATTATATATATCCCCTACCAACCAGAACTACAGTATATGTATTAATACCAGTAATTCTCAATATTATATAGTATCCCCGTACCAACCAAACTACAGTATATGTATAATACCAGTAATTCTCAATATTTATAGTATCCCCGTACCAACCAGATACAGTATATGTATTAATACCAGTATTCTCAATATTATATAGTATCCCCGTACCAACCAGAACTACAGTATATGTATTAATACCAGTAATTCTAATATTATATAGTATCCCCGTACCAACCAGAACTACTATATGTATATACCATAATTCTCAATATTGTATAGTATCCTGTACCAACCAGAACTACAGTATATGTATTAATACCAATAATTCTCAATATATATAGTATCCCTGTACCAACCAGAACCAGTATATGTATTAATACTAATAATTCTCAATATTATATATTCCCCTGTACCAACCAGAACTACAGTATATGTATTAATCCAATAATTCTCAATATTTATAGTATCCTGTACCAACCAGAACTACAGTATTGTATTAATACCAATAATTCTCAATATTATATAGTATCCCGTACCAACCAGAACTACAGTATATGTATTATACCAATAATTCTCAATATTGTATAGTATCCTGTACCAACCAGAACTACAGTATATGTATTATACCAATAATTCGCAAATTGTATAGTATCCCTGTACCAACCAGAACTACAGTAATATGTATTAATACCAATAATTCTCATATTATATATATCCTGTACCAACCAGAACTACAGTATATGTATAATACCGTAATCTCCTATTATATAGTATCCCTGTACCAACCAGAACTACAGTTATGTATTAATACCAGTAATTCTCAATATTATAGTATATTATTCCCTGTACCAACCAGAACTACAGTATATGTATTAATACCAGTAATTCTCAAATTATATAGTATCCCTGTACCACCAGAACTACTATATTTTATTATACCAGTAATTCTCAATATTATATAGTATCCCCGTACCAACCAGAACTACAGTATTGTATTATACTACAGTAATTCTCATATTATATAGTATCCCCGTACCAACCAGAACTACATTATATGTATTAATACCAGTAATTCTCAATATTATATAGTTACCCCGTACCAACGAGAACTACAGTATATGCATTAATACAGTAATTCTCAATATATATAGTATCCCCGTACCAACCAGAACACAGTATATTTATTAAACCAGTATTATCAATATTATTAGTTCCCCTACCAACCAGAACTACAGTATATGTATTAATACCAGTAATATAATATTAATATCATCCCGTACCAACCAGAACTACAGGATATGTATTAATACCAGGAATTATCAATATTATATAGTATCCCCTACCAACCAGAACTACATATATTGTATTAATACCAGTATTTTCAATATATATAGTATCCCGTCCAACCAACTACAGTATATGTATTAATACCAGTAATTCTCAATATTATATAGTATCCCGTACCAACCAGAACTACAGTATATGTATTATACCAGTAATTCTCATATTATATAGTATCCCGTACCACCAAACTACAGTATTGTTTAATACCAGTAATTCTCAATATTATATATATCCCGTACCACCAGACTACAGTATATGTATTATACCAGTAATTCTCAATATTATATGTATCCCGTACCACCAGAACACACAGTAATATGTATTAATACCAGTAATTCTCAATATTATCTAGTATCCCCGTACCAACCAGAACTACAGTATATGTTAAATACCAGTAATCTAATATTATAAGTATCCCGTACCAACCAGAACTACAGTATATGTATTAATACCAGTATTCTCAATATTATATAGTATCCCGTACCAACCAGAACACAGTATATGTATTAATACCAGTAATTCTCAATATTATTAAGTACCCCGTACCAACCAGAAACTACAGTATATGTATTAATACCAGTAATTCTCAATATTATATAGTATCCCCGACCACCAAACTACAGTATATGTATTAATACCAGTAATTCTCAATATTATATAGTATCCCCGTACCAACCAGAACTACGTATTGTATTAACCAGTAATTCTAAATATTATATAGTATCCCCGTACCCCAGAACTACAGTATATGTATTAATACCAGTAATTCTCAATATTATAAATCCCCTTACCAACCAGACTACAGTATATTATTAATACCATTAATCTCAAATATTATATAGTATCCCCTTACCAACCAGAACTACAGTATATGTATTAATACCAGTAATTCTCTATTATATAGTATCCCCGTACCAACCAGAACTCCATTATATGTTAATACCAGTAATTCTCAATATTATATAGTATCCCCGTACCAACGAGAACTACAGTATATGCATTAATACCAGTAATTCTCAATATTATAGTATCCCCACGTACCAACCAGAACTACAGTATATGTATTAATACCAGTAATTATCATATTATATATCTCCCCGTACCAACCAGAACTACAGTATATGATTAATACCAGTAATTCTCAATATTATATAGTATCCCTTACCAACCAGAACTACAGTATATGTATTATACCAGTAATCTCAATAATTATATGTCCCTTACCAACCAGAACTACAGTATATGTATTAATACCAGAATTCTCAATATTATTAGTATCCCGTACCAACCAGAACTACAGTATATGTATTAATCCAGTAATCTCAATATTATATAGTAATCCCCGTACCAACCAGAACTACAGTATAGTATTAATACCAGTAATTCTCAATTTATATATTATCCCTGTACCAACCAGAACTACAGTATATGTATATAATACCAGTAATCTAAATATTATATAGTATACCCGTCCCAACCAGAACTACAGTATATGTATTAATACCAGTAATTCTCAAATTATATGTATCCCCTTACCACCAGAACTACAGTATATGTATTAATACCAGTAATTCTCATATTATATAGTATCCCCTACACAACCAGAACTACAGTATATGTATTAATACCAGTAATTCTAAATATTATTAGTTCCCCGTACCAACCAGAACTACAGTATATGTATAATACCAGTAATTCTCAATATTATATAGTATCCCCTTACCAACCGAACTACAGTATATGTATTAATACCAGTAATTCTCAATATTATATAGTATCCCCGTACCACCAGAACTACAGTATATGTATTAAATCCCATAATTCTCAATATTATATAGTATCCCCGTACCAACCAGAACTACAGTATATGTATAATACCAGTAATTCCTCATATTTAGAGTATCCCCGTACCAACCAGAACTACAGTATATGTATTAATACCAGTAATTCTAATATTATATAGTATCCCCGTACCAACCAGAACTACAGTATATGTATTAATACCAGTAATTCTCAATATTTAATAGTATCCTGTACCAACCAGAACTACAGTAATGTATTAATACCAATAATTCTCAATATTAATAGTATCCCTGTCCAACCAGAACTACAGTATATGTATTAATACTAATAATCTCAATATTATATAGTATCCTGTACCAACCAGAACTACAGTATTGTATTAATACCATAATTCTCAATATTTATAGTACCTGTACCACACAGAACACAGTATATGTATTAATACCAATAATTCTCAATATTTATAGTTCCCTGTACCAACCAGAACTACAGTATATGTATTATACAAATATTCTCAATATTTATAGTATCCTGTACCAACCAGAACTACAGTATATGTATTAATACCAATAGCATATTGTTATAGTCCTGTACCAACCAGAACTACAGTATATGTATTAATACCAATAATTCTCATTATATATAGTATCCTGTACCAACCAGAACTACAGTATAGTATTAATACCAGTAATTCTCAATATATATAGTATCCCTGTACCAACCAGAACTACAGTATATGTATTAATACCAGTAATTCTCAATATTATATAGTATCCCTGTACCACCAGAACTACAGTATATGTATTAATACCAGTAATTCTCAATATTATATAGTATCCCTGTACCAACCAGAACACAGTATTGTATTAATACCAGTAATTCTCAATATTATATGTATCCCCGTACCAACCAGAACTACAGTATATGTTTATTATACCAGTAATTCTCAATATTATATAGTATCCCCCGTACCAACCAGAACTACATTATATGTTAATACCAGTAATTCTCAATATTATATGTATCCCCGTACCACCAGAAACTACAGTATATGCTAATACCAGTAATTCTCAATATTATATAGTATCCCCGTACCAACCGAACTACAGTATATGTATTATACCAGTAATTATCAATATTATATAGCATCCCCGTACCAACCAGAACTACAGTATATTATTAATACCAGTAATTTCAATATATATAGTATCCCCGTACCAACCAGAACTACAGTATATGTATTAATACCAGAATTATCAATATTATATAGTATCCCCGTACCAACCAGAACTACAGTATATGTATTAATACCAGTATTTTCAATATTTATAGTATCCCTGTACCAACCAGAACTACAGTATATGTATTAATACCATAATTCTCAATATTATATAGTATCCCGTACCAACCAGAACTACAGTATATGTATTAATACCAGTAATTCTCAATATTATATAGTATCCCCGTACCAACCAGAACTACAGTATTGTATATACCAGTATATCCAAATATATAGTATCCCCGTACCAACCAGAACTACAGTATATGTATTAATACCAGTAATTCTCAATATTATATAGTATCCCCTACCAACCAAACTACATTATTGTATTAATACCAGTAATTCTCAATATATATAGTATCCCCGTACCAACCAGAACTACAGTATATGTTATTAATACCAGTAATTCTAAATATTATAGTATCCCGTACCAACCGAAACTACAGTATATGTATTAATACCAGTAATTCTCAATATTATATATTATCCCCTTACCAACCAGAACTACAGTATATGTATTAATACCAGTAATTCTCAATATTATAGTATCCCGTAACCAACCAGAACTACGTATATGTATTTACCAGTAATTCTCAAATATTATGTATCCCCGTACCAACCAGAACTACAGTATATGTATTAATACCTAATTCTCAAATATATAGATATCCCCGTACCAACCAGAACTACAGTATATGTATTAATACCAGTAATTCTAAATATTATATAGTATCCCCGTACCAACCAGAACTACAGTATATGTATTAATACCAGTAATTTCTCAATATTATATAGTATCCCCTTACCAACCAGAACTACAGATATGTATTAATACCAGTAATTCCAATTTATATAGTATACCCCTTACCAAACCAGACTACAGTATATGTATTAATACCAGTAATTCTCAATTTATATAGTATCCCCGTACCAACCAGAACTACATTATATGTATAATACCAGTAATTCTCAATATTAATAGTTCCCCGTACCACGAGAACTACAGTATATGCATTAATACCAGTAATTCTCAATATTATATAGTATCCCCGTACCAACCAGAACTACAGTATATGTATTAATACCAGTAATTATCAATATTAATAGAATCCCCCGTACCAACCAGAACTACAGTATATGTATAATACCAGTAATTCTCAATATTATATATAATCCCTACCACCAGAACTACAGTATATGTATTAATACCAGTAATTCTCAATATTATTAGTATCCCCTTCCCACCCGAACTACAGTATATGTATTAATCCAGTAATTCTCATATTATTAGTATCCCCGTACAACCAAACTACAGTATATGTATTAATACCAGTAATTCTCAATATTATATAGTATCCCCGTACCAACCAGAACTACAGTAATATGTAATAACCAGTAATTCTCAATATTATATATTATCCCGTACCAACCAGAACTACAGATATGTATATATAATACCAGTAATTCTAATATTATATAGTTCCCCGTACCAACCAGAACTACGTATATGTATTAATACCAGTAATTCTCAATATATATAGTATCCCTTACAACCAGAACTACAGTATATGTATTATACCAGTAATTCTCAATATTATATAGTTCCCCTACCAACCAGAACTACACTATATGTATTAATACCAGTATTCTCAATATTATATAGTATCCCGTACCAACCAGAACTACAGTTAGTAATAATACCAGTAATTCTCAATATTATAGTATCCCCTTACCAACCAGAAACTACAGTATATGTATTAATACCAGTAATTCTCAATATTTATAGTATCCCCGTACCAACCAGAACTACAGTATATATATTAATACCAGTATTCTCAATATTATATAGTATCCCTGTACCAACAGAACTACAGTATATGTATTAATACCAGTAATTCTCAATATTATATATTATCCCTGTACCAACCAGAACTACAGTATATGTATAATAATAATACCAGTAATACTGTATCCCCATACCAACTTGAGATTATTGTATGGCCCATTAATATATTTGTATAAACATAGTAACATAGTAATTAAGGTTGAATAAAGACATTCGTCCATCAAGTCCAACCTATTCCCTTTTTTTTTTTTTTATACCCTACCTAACAGTTGATCCGAGGAAGCCAAAAAACCCAGCTAAAAAAGGGGGAAAAAATTCCTTCCTGACTCCAAACGGCAATCGGAAAGTATCCCTGGATCAACCAGATCTATATGTATTAATCCTTAGTTCTCAATATTTTAGTTTTAGAACTTATCCCGGCCTGATGGGATGGTATTTTTATTTTGGTCCAGATTGAGAAAACCCTACAGAGACTCCGAAGGGAGGGAGAGAAGAATCCACTCAAAGGGAGGATGGTCACCAAGGAAATAAAAGCGGTCTTGATGAAATGTTACCATGATGGTGCCAGTAGTTTAGATGTGTGGAGATATGTAGACCTAGGTTGAATTGGATTTGTCCTTGTCTTGACCCGACGACTGTGTACAAGCGCTAGACATCCTGCTGGCGGGCCTATGTTCTTAACGTGCCAATGAGTATAGGAGAACGGCTTTTTTATCGTATCGATTTTTGTACGAGAGAGAGGCAGGCAGCTATTACTACGATGCACAAGCAAACGGGGGACAACAGCCAAAGCTATGCCGACAACGCAGCCTTCATGAAGCGGAAAACGTTCCGTGGTGACCGTTTCCCCTCGTAATGTAAAGTACACTTGTCCGCGTTTATTTATTTTCCTGCATTTTTTATTTTTCTAATTAGGTTAGTATTAGGGGAATTATTTCCGTGATTTCACGAGTTGCAGTTTCACAGAGTTTTGGTTCGGGGTGGTTTTCGTTCTATACAGGATGGTGAATTGGGAATGCGGTGTTTAACGTCGAAGGGCGGTTCTAGTGTTAGTGCCCCTTCTGACCGGTGTGTGGGCTGAGAAGGGCACGGATCTGCGGGCTTCTTGGACTGGCGAGCTACACGGTTGGAGTCGGGGGGGGGGGGGGGGGTGTTTTTAAATGAGATGGGGGGGTTTGTCTGGTGCAAGACCCCTTTTACCTAGGATACAAGGGTTGGCTCCTGTCTTCTCAGGTTATTATTATCGGTGCTGATTAATAACTACTTGTGTCTATTTTGTTGTTGCTGTTTTTTAATTTAACAGGAGAGAAACCCCCCCTGGGTTTATGTGAGGACGCCCAATCATTGTATCGGGACTGAAACAATCACCACCTGTTGTGTGCGAACAAGTGGAAGGGAATGCACTACGGGACTGCCCTACACGGCTTACCCAGGTGCAGGGGAAGGCAGAGGACTTTGGGGTGGTAACTGCATGATCCTGTGGGCCTAGTTAAATGACCCCCCCCCTCACCAGCCAGCGCACCGACAAAGTTCTCTCGGCCCAACGCGCCCACTATCACAAGAAACTCAAAATTGTTTTATTTTTTATGAGCCAGCGATTTTTTTGCCTTTTTGTGAATTGTGATATAATAAAATATGAGAAGAGTTAAAATACAATACAAAATTCTTAATTAAAACATGAGAAAGTGATCCTTATACTTGGTATAAAACGACCCGATATTAACCACGTATTTACGAAAAAAACCAATAAAAGTGAGGACCCGAGTATAAACGGACCGAGGTAAACAGGAGTGTTTACAGAAAAAAGCTGTAAAAGGAGGACGAGTAATAAACCGAGAGAGATAGAATTATTCACCATTACTGCCTTCTGATTCGTGTGTTGTTCTGGGGCTGTAGTTGCCCTTCAAATGGACGCAGGAATTCCGATACAGTAAATACATAATCTGGATTTGTTGGCTGTTTACGGTTTCTGAAATATCTTTAAAAGACAACTAAAGCCTTGGGCACTCAATGTTTGAAAACTAAAACTCCAGCATGCCTTTAGTAGCTGGGAGATTGTACTTTCCAAACCTATGCCACCTCACCTCCCCACCAAGTGTCAGTACCTTCTGTGGAGCTTCCTCCTCCTTCCATATCTCTCCTCTCCCCAGAGCAATGAATGGGTTTTCACACCTGCACTGGAAATCAGGGTTTCCATCCCATAATACTGGGACATGGCTGAATCTGCTGCATTTTCAAATTTACGTTGGTATGTACACGTTTAGAAATCCGGCCAGCTCGCTCCCTGTGAAAATGCGCGGATGACAGTAACTACTCGGCGACGGCACGTGACATCATCGGACGGCATCTTACAGGGAGCGAGCGAGCTGGACGGATTTAGTAAAGTACTGACTCGAGTTATAAACCGAAGTCGTGTTTTCAGGCTGATTTTACAGCCGAAAAACTCTGTTTACTTGAGTATATAACGGTATATTACGTGTCCGAATGGATGAACACGCACAGATACTATGATAATGTGCATTCATATCTCTTTATTTGTAGAAGTGTCAGCGTGTATTTCTACGTACTTGGTCACCATAGGTCATATGGGAGGATGGGACGTCCTGAAGATGAGTAGAAAAGTTTCATCTCAGGTTAACGACTATTCATGTTACAAGGACTGACATTTTAAGTACAAAACAGCATTGTACATGGCAGACAGTTGGCATTGATATCCTATGGGATCAATAGGCACTAGATGGACCACATACATATTACGGTATTGAATATCGCCACGGAATTCCACTCGGCGCCAGTGGCCACAAATCATTTCCTATTGGAAAAACTACTGCTACTAGGGTGTAGTGTTCCTTATTGTAATAAAGATTTTTATCGGCCTTTGATGATAACAAAGTAAAGCTCATTTATCCACTAGTCCAAATTTATTTTAGTGTAATGATGGGCATTATAGGAAGAGTATTACCAATCCCTTCAAAGATGACAGACAGAATCTGGCAAATGTGTGTGTACCAGCTTTAGGGGTAGGGTATAAAGGTTGGACTAGAGTGGACGTATGTCTTTATTACAACCTCCATACTATGTTATAGAACTGTTATACAGATATTATGGGGAGGGTATAAAGGTTGGACTAGATGGACGTATGTCTTTATACAACCCCAATACTATGGGCCCTATTTAAAAAATCGTTATCGTTATCGTAAAAATACGATCGTTATCGTAAAATAACGACGGGTTTTTTTTACCGATATAACGGCCGTTAGTTACCGATATGTTAAATACACGGTCGTTATCGGTAAATACCGGTCGTTATTACCGATACGGTCGTTATTTACCGATAACGGTCGTATTTACCGATAACGGTCGTTATTTACCGATAAACGACCGTTATCGGTAATAACGACCGATTCGGTATACGGTTGTATCGGTAAATAACGGTCGTTATCGGTAAAAAACCCGGTCGTTATTTACGATAACGATCGGGATTTTACGATAACGATTTTTTATAAATAGGGCCCTTAGTTACTAGTAACTGTTATACAGACATTATGGGTAGGGTATAAAGGTTGGACTAGATGGACGTATGTCTTTATACAACCTCAAAGACTATGTTACTATGGTAATGTTATACAGACATTATGGGTAGGGTATTAAGGTTGGACTAGATGGATGTATGTCTTATACAACCTCCAATCTATGTTACTATGTAACTGTTAGAAAGACATATGGGTTAGGGTAAAGGTTTGGACTAGATGGACGTATGTCTTTATACAACCTCCAATACTATGTTACTATGTAACGGTTAGAAAGACATTATGGGTAGGGTATAAAGGTTGGACTAGATGGACGTATGTCTTATACAACCTCCAATACTACGTTAATATGTAAACTGTTATACAGACATTATGGGTAGGTATAAGGTTGGACTAGATGGACGTATGTCTTTATACAACCTCCAATAATATGTTACTATGTAACTGTTATACGGACATTATGGGTGGTGGTATAAAGGTGGACTAGAGGACGTATGTCTTTATACCACCTCCAATACTATGTTACTATGTAAAATGTTATACAGACATTATGGGTGGGATAAAGGTTGACTAGATGGACGTATGTCTTTATAAACCTCAATACTATGTTACTATGTAACTGGATACAGACATTATGGGTTAGGGTATAAAGGTTGGACTAGATGGACGTATGTCTTTATACACCCCCAATACTATGTGTACTATGTAAATGTTATACAGACATTATGGTTAGGTATAAAGGTTGGACTAGATGGAAGTATGTCTTTATACAACCTCCATAATATGTTACTATGTAACTGTTATACAGGACATTATGGGTAGGGTATAAAGTTGGACTAGATGGACGTATGTTTTATACAACCTCCAATACTTGTTACTATGTAACTGTTATACAGACATATGGGTAGGGTACAAAGGTTGGACTAGAGGACGTATGGCTTTATACAACCTCCAATATATGTTACTATGTAACTGTTATACAGACATATGGGATAGGGTATAAAAGGTTGGGACATAGAGGATGTATGTCTTTATACAACCTCCTTACTATGTACTAAGTAACTGTTATACATATGGTAGGGTATAAAGGATGGACTGATGGTGTTGTATATATTTATACAACCTCCAATACTATGTTACTAAGTAACTGTTATAATTATGGGTAGGGTATAAAGGTTGGTCTACAGAGGCATTAATATTTTTACAACTGCCAATACAAACCTAAAGGTCATACACGTGCAATCGTGGGTCGATAATTGTAAACGTGATGGGCCTCGGCGTATCTTCGAACGAGTGTTTTGGCCGATATAGTGCCCAAACATGCAGATTATCGCCGAAAAGGACATTCATACACATCAGTGATTGCGGGTTGGCACCTGGTGATCGCACGTGTTGTACGAGACCTTAAAAACACGATATGACAGATTGAATGAAAGAGCAGTAATCCAACATTCAACATTGAAACATTTTCTCTCACAGGTGGTTTTAAATTCCTACTTGGATCTGGTAATATCTAACGTCGTGGAGCGTATTATAGATATGAAGGTCGCTGGAAGCTTAGGGAGTAATGACCATGAAAAAAGGCATTTATGTATGTTATCAATGGGAAACGTTCACTGAGTTAAAGACTTTTCATGTCAGGAAGACAAATTCTCTGGATAAAATAGCTCTTCAGAATATCAAGTGGGATAATATATTCTCAGGTAAAGATCACTTACACGGAGGACTGTTTTAAAGGGGAACTCGTGTGGTCTCCAAAAGTTGATCTTTAATGAAAGGCCAGGTTCATACCTTTAAAATGAGCCATCAACACCTCTCTACGGGCCCTATTTATAAAAGATCGGTATCGTTATCGTAAAATACCGATCGTTATCGTAAATAACGACCGGGCTTTTTGCCGATAACGACCGTTATTTACCGATACGGTAAATACGGAGAGTATCGGTAAAAAATAACGGTAAGTTTTAATATTTAGGTCTAAGGGAATTATATAACAAGGGAATAGATTCAAGGAAGAAAAATTTATTCTTCCCATTTGGAATATGCGGTGCAGTTTTGGAATCTCCTATACAAAAGGGAATCTTGGAAATGGAAAGGGTTCAGAGAAGGGCAAAACTGAATTAATAAGGGAAATAGAGGGGCTTGAATAGGCAGGCCAGATTAGACAAGTTAGGGCTGTTTACATTGGAGAAGCGGGGCATTTGCGTGGGGACATGATCACTTTATGCAGCTTGATGGTGCAACTGTTTTGGGGGAGAAGATGGTAGGGGGTTGAGGAGATTTAAACTAGGTATGGGGGGGGAGGGAACGTTTTAACTACACAGGGGGTGTAGATAGAAGAAGTAGGGATCTGGGGGCTAGAAACACAACGGAGGGAGGAGAGAGAGGAGGGGAGGGGGGAGCCATAGAGGATAAGGAGGCATGTACGACCATGTATGGAAGTAATCAATTGATAATCTAAAATGTATGTTTACAAATGCAAGGAGTCTGGCTGGAAAAACCAGCGAACTTGAAATATAGCTCTAAAGGAAAGGTATGATGTAATGGTTTATAGCAGAATCATGGCTTAATGATTCACACGACTGGACAGTAAATATTGAAGGGTACTCCTTATTTAGACAGACCGAGTTAATGAAGAAGGAGGAGGAGTATGTATGTATGTTAAACAGGAATTGAAGCAAATTTAAAGGATGGAATAGATGGGGGGAGCAAACGATGCGGCAGAAACATTAGGGTGGAACTGTGTTACAGGAAGCAAGAAGGGTAGGTAAATTAATGTTGGAGTGTGTTTTATAAGCCGCCAAATGCCGGGGGGAGAAAGGTGGGGAAATGAATCTCCATATGCAGTTGGCGAAGGCCGCTGGTATGGGGCATGTTCTGGTTATGGGGGATTTTAAACTACCCTGAAATGATTGGAGTAATGGAACTGCCAGACCTCAAAAGTATAAAGTTCTAAATTCCTATATGAGCATTTTCTTTCACAGATGTAGAAGTTCCTACTAGAAAGAATGCGTTGTTGGATCTGGTGAATCTAATAACCCAGAGCTCCATTTTGGAGATGAAGGTAATGGGAAGCTTAGGGAATAGTGACCATGATATAGTGTCATTAATATAGGTTGCAAGAAAACTAAAGTGCACTGGCTTAACAAAAACTTTAACTTAGGAAAGCTAATTTTATGCTTTTAAAGGAATCGCTCCTGCTCATAGACTGGGGGGAACTGTTTCTAGGTAAAGATACTGAGCAGATGTGGACCATTTAAAGGGATATTAAACTATAACATCTCCAAATCGGTATTAGGAAACAAGTGTAAAAAAATTAGGCACTCCTGCATGGCTTAATGCTCAGGTAAAAAGGGAAATGGAAAAAAGAAAAGGGCTTTTAAAATTTGAAAGCAGAAGGCACAGAACAGGCTTACAGGGACTCAAAAGTTGTAATAAAGGTGCAAGAAAGCAATTAAACTAGCTAAAATAGAAAATGAAAACAAGGATTGCCGAACAAAGCAAGTCAACCCCAAGATGTTTTTTAAGTATATAAATGGAAAAAAAATGAGGACTGAGAATGTGGGACCATTAAATAATGAGATAAGGTGTTGTAGAGGATGCCGAAAAGGCTAATCTGCTAAACCGTTTTTACATCGGTTTTTACTGTTGAGAATCCTTACAGTAGGGATTGTACAATGTGCAGGGAGGAATGAGAGTTTTACATTGGATAACAGAGGATATGGTACGGAATCAATTAGACAAAGTGTAATATCAATAAAGCGCCAGGACAGATGGATTGCACTAGGATTTTAAAAGAGCTTAGTCAGTTTAGCAAGAACACTGTGTCTCCATCTTTCAGATCGCTTTTTGTCTGGGATGTGCACGCTGGATTGGAAAAAAAGCCAAGTAATACCAATATTCAAAAAAGGTAGTCGTTCACAGCGGGTAACTATAGACCTGTAAGCCAACATCAGTGGTAGGGAGGTGATGGAAACTTTGTTAAGGGATCATATCCTTGACTTGTCTCCAGAGATCATCTTATTAGTAGTAGTCAGGGATTTATGAGAAATAGATCATGCCAGGCAATTTAATGGTTTTTATGAAGAAGTGAGTAAGAAGTTAGATTCAGGCACAGCTGTGGATGTGGTATATTTGGATTTTGCGAAAGCTTTTGATACTGTGCCACATAGGCGACTAATGTATAAACTGAGGACTGTTGGCCTTGAAGAAAACATTTGTTCATGGATAGAGAACTGGTTATGGATCGCAAACAGAGAGTGGTGGTTAATGGAGCTACATCTATGTGGGCTAAAGTTCTAAGCGGAGTTCCTCAGGGTTCTGTACTGGGGCCGACTTCTGTTTAATCTGTTTATAAATGACTTAGAAGGGGGCATTGAGAGCAAGGTCTCAGTGTTTGCTGATGACACTAAATTATGCAGAGCTTTGGAAACTTCCATGATGTGCAAGGGCTGCAAGCAGCCTAGATAGATATCAAAATGGGCAGCAGAATGCAGTGAGATTCAATGTGATAATGTAAGGTGATGCATTTGGGATTTAATAATCCCTGTGCCCCCTACACCATAAATAACTCTGTGTTAAGTGCATCTGTAATGGAAAAAGATTTGGGGGTTCTGGTAGATAACAGACTTAGTGTAGCAAACAATGCCAGGTAGCAACAGCTAGAGCTAGCAAGATATGTCTTGTTAAAGAGGGGAATAGATTCAAGAGAGAAAAATATATTCTCCCTCTTTAGAAGGCACTGGTAAGGCTCATTTGGAATATGCGGTTGAGTTTTGGAATCCCATATACAAAAGGGACATCTTGGAAATGGAAGCAGTCCAGAGAGGGCAACTAAATTAATAAGGGGAATGGAGGGGCTGAATATGCAGGCAGATAAGACAAGTTAGGGTGTTTACATTGGAGAAGCGACGTTTGCGTGGGGATATGATAACCTTATACAAATATATTAATGGCCCATACAGTGAACTCTCTGGTGCATTGTTCACTAATAGGTCATATCAGAGGACTCGTGGACATCCTTTAAGGTTGAAGAAAAGAGAGTCATTTCAAGTTAGGAGAGGTTTCTTTACAGTGAGAACGGTGTGAAACTGTGGAACTGTCTTCCAGCAGAGGTGGGTAATGGCAAGTTCATGAATAACTTTAAAAAATATGTATCCCCGTACCAACCAGAACTACAGTATAGTTTAATCCAGTAATTCTCATATTATATAGTATCCCGTACCAACCAGAACTACAGTATATGTATAATACCAGTATTCTCATATATATAGTATCCGTACCAACCAGAACTACAGTATTGTATTAATACCAGTAATTCTCAATATTATAAGTATCCCTGTACCAACCAGAACTACAGTATATGTATTAATACCAGTAATTCCAATATTATATAGTATCCCTGTACCACCAGAACTACAGTATATGTATTAATACCAGTAATTCTCAATATTATATAAGTATCCCTGTACCAACCAGAACTACAGTATATTTATTAATACCAGTATTTCTCATATTATATAGTATCCCTGTAACCGAACTACAGTATAATGTATTAATACCAGTAATTCTCAATATTATATAGTTCCCCCTACCAACCAGAACTACTATGTATTAATACCAGTAATTCTCAATATTATTAGTATCCCCGTACCAACCAGAACTACAGTATATGTATTAATACCAGTAATTCTCAATATTATATAGTATCCCTGTACCAACCAACTACAGTATATGTATTAATACCAGAATTCTCAATATTATATAGTATCCCCGTACCAACCATAACTACAGTATATGTATTAATACCAGTAATTCTCAATATTATAGTATCCCCGTACCAACCAGAACTACAGTATATGTATTAATACCATAATTCTCATATTGTATAGTATCGTATACCACCAGAACTACAGTATATGTATTATACCAATATTCTCAATATTTATATTATACCCCTGTACCAACCGAAACTACAGTATTGTATAATACCAATAATTCTCAATATATATAGTATCCCTGTACCAACAAAACTACATTAATGTATATTAATACCATAATTCTCATATTGTATAGTATCCTGTCAACCAGAACACAGTATATGTATTAATACCAATAATTCTCAATATTATATAGTATCCCTGTACCACCAGAACTACAGTATATGTATAATACCATAATTCTCAATATTGTATAGTATCCTGTACCAACCAGACCTACAGTATATGTATTAATACCATAATTCGCAAAATTGTATAGTACCTGTACCAACCAGAACTACAGTATATGTATTAATACCAATAATTCTCAATATTATATAGTATCCTGTCCCAACCAGAACTACAGTATATGTATTAATACCAGTAATTCTCAATATTATATAGTATCCCTGTACCAACCAGAACTACAGTATATGTATTAATACCAGTAATTCTCAATATTATAGTATCCCTGTACCAACCAGAACTACAGTATATGTATTAATACCAGTAATTCTCAATATTATAGTATCCCTGTACCAACCAGAACTACAGTATATGTATTATACCAGTATTCTCAATATATATAGTATCCCCTACCAACCAACTACAGTATAGTATTAATACCGTAATTCTCAATATTATATAGTATCCCGTACCAACCAGACTACATTATATGTATTATACCAGTAATTCTCAAATTATATAGTATCCCCGTACCAACCGAGAACTACAGTATATGCATTATACCAGTATTCTCAATATTATATAGTATCCCCGTACCAACCAGAACTACAGTATAGTATTAATACCAGTAATTATCAATATATATAGCATCCCCGTACCAACCAGAACTACAGTATATGTATTAATACCAGTAATTTCTCATATTATATAGCACCCCGTACCAACCAGAACTACAGTTATGTATTATACCAGTAATTATCAATATTATATAGTATCCCCGTACCAACCAGAACTACAGTATATGTATTAATACCAGTAATTTTCAATATTATATAGTATCCCTGTACAACCAGACTACAGTATATGTATTAATACCATAATTCTCATATTATATAGTACCCGTACCAACCAAACTACAGTTATGTATTAATACCAGTAATTCTCAATTTATATAGTTCCCCGTACCAACCAGAACTACAGTATTGTATTAATACCAGTAATTCTCAATATTATATAGTATCCCCGTACCAACCAGAACTACAGTATATGTATTAATACCAGTAATTCTCAATATTATATAGATCCCCGTACCAACCAGAACTACAGTATATGTATTAATACCAGTAATTCTCAATATTATATAGTATCCCCGTACCAACCAGAACTACAGTATATGTATCCAGGCCTTTTTTAAAGTTATTCAATGAACTTGCCATTACCACCTCTGCTGGAAGACAGTTCCACAGTTTCACCGTTCTCACTGTAAAGAAACCTCTCCTAACTTGAAATGAAACTTCTTTTCTTCCAACCTTAAAGGATGTCCACGAGTCCTCTGATATGACCTATTAGTGAACAATGCACCAGAGAGTTCACTGTATGGGCCATTAATATATTTGTATAAGGTTATCATATCCCCACGCAAACGTCGCTTCTCCAATGTAAACAGCCCTAACTTGTCTAATCTGCCTGCATATTCAAGCCCCTCCATTCCCCTTATTAATTTAGTTGCCCTTCTCTGGACTGCTTCCATTTCCAAGATGTCCCTTTTGTATATGGGATTCCAAAACTGCACCGCATATTCCAAATGAGGCCTTACCAGTGCCTTCTAAAGAGGGAGAATAATATTTTTCTCTCTTGAATCTATTCCCCTCTTTATACAAGACAATATCTTGCTAGCTCTAGCTGTTGCTACCTGGCATTGTTTGCTACAGCTAAGTCTGTTATCTACCAGAACCCCCAAATCTTTTTCCATTACAGATGCACTTAACACAGAGTTATTTATGGTGTAGGGGGCACAGGGATTATTAAATCCCAAATGCATCACCTTACATTTATCAACATTGAATCTCATCTGCCATTCTGCTGCCCATTTTGATAATCTATCTAGGTCTGCTTGCAGCACTTGCACATCATTGGAAGTTTCCAAAGCTCTGCATAATTTAGTGTCATCAGCAAACACAGAGACCTTGCTCTCAATGCCCCCTTCTAAGTCATTTATAAACAGATTAAACAGAAGCGGCCCCAGTACAGAACCCTGAGGAACTCCGCTTAGAACTTTAGCCCACATAGATGTAGCTCCATTAACCACCACTCTCTGTTTGCGATCCAATAACCAGTTCTCTATCCATGAACAAATGTTTTCTTCAAGGCCAACAGTCCTCAGTTTATACATTAGTCGCCTATGTGGCACAGTATCAAAGGCTTTTGCAAAATCCAAATATACCACATCCACAGCTGTGCCTGAATCTAACTTCTTACTCACTTCTTCATAAAAACCAATTAAATTTGTCTGGCATGATCTATTTCTCATAAATCCATGCTGACTACTACTAATAAGATGATCTCTGGAGACAAAGTCAAGGATATGATCCCTTAACAAAGTTTCCATCACCTTCCCTACCACTGATGTTAGGCTTACAGGTCTATAGTTACCAGGCTGTGAACGACTACCTTTTTTGAATATTGGTATTACATTGGCTTTTTTCCAATCCAGCGGCACATCCCCAGACAAAAGCGAATCTGAAAAGATGAGACACAGTGGTCTTGCTAGAACTGAACTAAGCTCTTTTAAAATCCTAGGATGCAATCCATCTGGTCCTGGCGCTTTATTGATATTAACTTTGTCTAATTGATTCCGTACCATATCCTCTGTTATCCAATGTGAAAACTCTTCATTTCCTCCCTGCACATTGTTACAATCCCTACTGTAAGGATTCTCAACAGTAAAAACCGATGTAAAAAAACGGTTTAGCAGATTAGCCTTTTCGGCATCCTCTACAACCACCTCAGCTCCATTATTTAATGGTCCCACATTCTCAGTCCTCATTTTTTTACCATTTATATACTTAAAAAACATCTTGGGGTTGGACTTGCTTTGTTCGGCAATCCGTGTTTCATTTTCTATTTTAGCTAGTTTAATTGCTTTCTTGCACTCTTTATTACAACTTTTGAAGTCCCTGTAAGCCTGTTCTGTGCCTTCTGCTTTCAAAATTTTAAAAGCCCTTTTCTTTTTTTCCATTTCCCTTTTTACCTGAGCATTAAGCCATGCAGGAGTGGACCTAATTTTTTTACACTTGTTTCCTAAAGGTACCGATTTGGAGATGTTATAGTTTAATATCCCTTTAAAAGTGGTCCACATCTGCTCAGTATCTTTACCTAGAAACAGTTCCCCCCAGTCTATGAGCAGGAGCGATTCCTTTAAAAGCATAAAATTAGCTTTCCTAAAGTTAAAAGTTTTTGTTAAGCCAGTGCACTTTAGTTTTCTGCAACCTATATTAAATGACACTATATCATGGTCACTATTCCCTAAGCTTCCCATTACCTTCATCTCCAAAATGAGCTCTGGGTTATTAGATATCACCAGATCCAACAACGCATTCTTTCTAGTAGGAACTTCTACCATCTGTGAAAGAAAATGCTCATATAGGAAATTTAAGAACTTTATACCTTTTGAGGTGCTGGCAGTTCCATTACTCCAATCTATTTCAGGGTAGTTAAAATCCCCCATAACCAGAACATGCCCCATACCAGCAGCCTTCGCCAACTGCATATGGAGATTCATTTCCACCTCTTCCCCGGCATTTGGCGGCTTATAACACACTCCAACAATTAATTTACCTACCTTCTTGCTTCCTGTACACAGTTCCACCCATAATGTTTCTGCCGCATCGTTTGCTCCCCCATCTATTCCATCCTTTAAATTTGGCTTCAATTCCTGTTTAACATACATACATACTCCTCCTCCTTTCTTATTAACTCGGTCATGTCTAAATAAGGAGTACCCTTCAATATTTACTGTCCAGTCGTGTGAATCATTAAGCCATGATTCTGCTATACCAATTACATCATACCTTTCCTTTAGAGCTATTATTTCAAGTTCGCTGGTTTTTCCAGCCAGACTCCTTGCATTTGTAAACATACATTTTAGATTATCAATTGATTTACTTCCATACATGGTCGTACATGCCTCCTTATCCTCTATGCTCCCCCCTCCTCCTTCTCCTCCCTCCGTTGTGTTACTAGCCCCCAGATCCCTAACTTCTCTATCTACCCCTGTGTAGTTAAACGTTCCCTCCCCCCCCATACCTAGTTTAAAATCTCCTCCAACCCCCTAGCCATCTTCTCCCCCAAAACAGTTGCACCATCAAGTGCATAAAGTGATCATGTCCCCACGCAAATGCCGCTTCTCCAATGTAAACAGCCCTAACTTGTCTAATCTGCCTGCATATTCAAGCCCCTCTATTCCCCTTATTAATTCAGTTGCCCTTCTCTGAACCCTTTCCATTTCCAAGATGTCCCTTTTGTATAGGAGATTCCAAAACTGCACCGCATATTCCAAATGAGGAAGAATAATATTTTTCTTCCTTGAATCTATTCCCCTTGTTATATAAATTCCCTTAGACCTAAATATTTAAAACTTACCGTTATTTACCGATAACGTCCGGTATTTACCGATATCGGTAAATAACGGTCGTTATCGGCAAAAAGCCCGGTCGTTATTTTACGATAACGATCGGTATTTTACGATAACGATACCGATCTTTTATAAATAGGGCCCGTAGAGAGGTGGTTGATGGCTCATTTTAAAGGTATGAACCTGGCCTTTCAATTAAAATCAACTTGTTTGGAGACCACAGTTCCCCTTTAAAAACAGTCCTCTTCTGTGTAGTATCTTTACCTGAGAATATATTATCCCACTTGATATTCTGAAGAGCTATTTTTATCCTAGGAGAATTTGTCTTCCTGACATGAAAAGTCTTTAACTCAGTGAACGTTTCCCATTGATAACATACATTAAATGGCAATTTTTCATGGTCATTACTCCCTAAGCTTCCAGCGACCTTCATATCTATAATACGCTCCACGACGTTAGATATTACCAGATCCAAGTAGGAATTTAAACCACCTGTGAGAGAAAATGTTCAATGTTGAATGTTGGATTACTGCTCTTTCATTCATCTGTCATATCAGTGTTTTAAGGTTCGTACACACGTGCGATCACAGGTGCCAACCCGCAATCACGATGTGTATGAATGTCCTTTTCGGCGATAATCTTGCCATGTTTGGGCACTATATCGGCCAAAACACTCGTTCGAAGATACGCCGAGCCCATACACGTTACAATTATCGACCCACGATTGCACGTGTATGAACCTTTAGGTATTGTATTGGCAGTTGTAAAAATATTAATGCCTCTGTAGACCAACCTTTATACCCTACCCATAATGTATAACAGTTACTTAGTAACATAGTATTGGAGGTTGTATAAAGATATACATCCATCTAGTCCAACCTTTATACCCTACCCATAATGTATAACAGTTACTTAGTAACATAGTAATGGAGGTTGTATAAAGACATACATCCATCTAGTCCAACCTTTATACCCTACCCATAATGTCTGTATAACAGTTACATAGTAACATAGTATTGGAGGTTGTATAAAGACCTACGTCTCTCGTCCATCTCCCAACCTTTATACCCTACCATTGTCTGAAAATAACAGTTACATAGTAAACATAGTATTGGAGGTTGTATAAACACTCCATCTAGTCCAACCTTTATACCCTACCCATAATGTCGTATAACAGTTACATAGTACCATGTATTGGAGGTTGTATAAAGACATACGTCCATCTAGTCCAACCTTTATACCCTACCATAATGTCTGTATAACAGTTACATAGTAACATAGTATTGGGGGGTTGTATAAAGACATACGTCCATCTAGTCCAACCTTTATACCCTACCCATAATGTCTGTATAACAGTTACATAGTAACATAGTATTGGAGGTTGTATAAAGACATACGTCCATCTAGCCAACCTTTATACCCACCCATAATGTCTGTATAACAGTTACATAGTAACATAGTATTGGAGGTTGTATAAAGACATACTTCCATCTAGTCCAACCTTTATACCCTACCCATAATGTCTGTATAACAGTTACATAGTAACATAGTATTGGAGGTTGTATAAAGACATACGTCCATCTAGTCCAACCTTTATACCCTACCCATAATGTCTGTATAACAGTTCCATAGTAAACTAGTATTGGAGGTTGTATAAAGACATACGTCCATCTAGTCCAACCTTTATACCCTCCCATAATGTCTGTTAACGTTACATAGTAACATAGTATTGGAGGTTGTATAAAGACATACGTCCATCTAGTCCAACCTTTATACTCTACCCATAATGTCTGTATAACAGTTACATTTTAACATAGTATTGGAGGTTGTATAAAAACATCCATCCATCTAGTCCAACCTTTATAACCTACCCATAATGTCTGTATAACAGTTACATAGTAACATAGTATTGGAGGTTGTATAAAGACATAAGTCCAACCTTTATACCCTACCCATAATGTCGTTATAAACAGTTACATAGTAACATAGTATTGGAGGTTGTATAAAGACATACGTCCATAGTCCAACCTTTATAACCTACCCATAATGTCTGTATAACAGTTACATAGTAACAGTAGTATTGGAGTGTTGTAAAGACATACGTCCATCTAGTCCAACCTTTATACCCTACCATAATGTCTTTTAACAGTTACATAGTAACATAGTATTGGAGGTTGTATAAAGACATACGTCCATCTAGTCAACCTTTATACCCTACCATAAGTCTTTCTAACAGTTACATAGTAACATAGATGGAGGTTGTATAAAGACATACATCCATCTAGTCCAACCTTTATACCCTACCCATAATGTCTGTATAACAGTTACATAGTAACAAGTATTGGAGGTTGTATAAAGACATACGTCCATCTAGTCCAACCTTTATACCCTAACCATAATGTCTGTATAACAGTTACATAGTAACATAGGGCCTATTTATAAAAAATCGTTATCGTAAAATACCGATCGTTATCGTAAAATAACGACCGGGTTTTTACCGATTAACGACCGTTATTTACCGATACACAAACAGTTTTATTTACCGATAACGGTCGTTATCGGTAAATAACGACCGTTATCGGTAAATAACGACCGTTATCGGTAAATAACGACCGTTATCGGTAAATAACGACCGGTATTTACCGATAACGACCGGTATTTAACGATATCGGTAAATAACGGCCGTTATCGGTAAAAACCCGGTCGTTATTTTACGATAACGATCGGTATTTTACGATAACGATAACGATTTTTTATAAATAGGGCCCATAGTATTGGAGGTTGTATAAAGACATACGTCCATCTAGTCCAACCTTTATACCCTACCCATAATGTCTGTATAACAGTTACATAGTAACATAGTATTGGAGGTTGTATAAAGACATACGTCCATCTAGTCCCTACCACTGATGTTAGGCTTACAGGTCTATAGTTACCAGGCTGTGAAAACGACTACCTTTTTGAATATTGGTATTACCATTGGCTTTTTTCCAATCCAGCGGCACATCCCCAGACAAAACGCGAATCTGAAAAGATGAGACACAGTGGTCTTGCTAGAACTGAACTAAGCTCTTTTAAAATCCTAGGATGCAATCCATCTGTCCTGGCGCCTTATTGATATTAACTTGTCTAATTGATTCCGTACCATATCCTCTGTTATCCAATGTGAAAACTCTTCATTCCTCTGCACATTGTTACAAATCCCTACTGAAGGATTCTCAACGTAAAAAACCGATGTAAAAAAACGGTTAAGACAGATTAGCCTTTCGCATCCTCTACCACCACTTAGCTCCATTATTAATGGTCCCCATCTCAGTCCTCATTTTTTTACCATTTATATACTTAAAAAACATCTTGGGGTTGGACTTGCTTTGTTCGGCAATCCGTGTTTCATTTTCATTTTAGCTAGTTTAATTGCTTTCTTGCACTCTTTATTACAACTTTGAAGTCCCGTAAGCCTGTTCTGTGCCTTCGCTTTCAAAATTTTAAAAGCCCTTTCTTTTTTTCCATTTCCCTTTTACCTGAGCATTAAGCCATGCAGGAGTGGACCTAATTTTTTTACACTTGTTTCCTAAAGGTACCGATTTGGAGATGTTATAGTTTAATCCCTTTAAAAGTGGTCCACATCTGCTCAGTATCTTACCTAGAAACAGTTCCCCCCAGTCTATGAGACAGGAGCGATTCCTTTAAAAAGCAAAAATTAGCTTTCCTAAAGTTAAAAGTTTTTGTTAAGCCAGTGCACTTTAGTTTTCTGCAACCTATATTAAATGACACTATATCATGGTCACTATTCCTAAGCTTTCCCATTACCTTCACTCCAAAATGAGCTCTGGGTTATTAGATATCACCAGATCCAACAACGCATTTCTTCTAGTAGGAACTTCTACCATCGTGAAAGAAAATGCTCATATAGGAAATTTAAGAACATACCTTTGAGGTGCTGGCAGTTCCATTACTCCAATCTATTTCAGGGTAGTTAAAATCCCCCATAACCAGAAACGCCCATACCAGCAGCCTTCGCCAACTGCATATGGAGATTCATTTCCACCTCTTCCCCGGCATTTGGCGGCTTATAACACACTCCAACAATTAATTTACCTACCTCTTCTTCCTGTACACAGTTCCACCCATAATGTTTCTGCCGCATCGTTTGTCCCCCATCTATTCCATCCTTTAAATTTGGCTTCAATTCCTGTAACATACATACATACTCTCCTCCTTTCTTATTAACTCGGTCATGTCTAAATAAGGAGTACCTTCAATATTACTGTCCAGTCGTGTGAAATTAAGCCATGATTCTGTATACCAATACATCATACCTTTCCTTTAGAGCTATTATTTCAAGTTCGCTGGTTTTTTCCAGCCAGACTCCTTGCATTTGTAAACATACATTTTAGATTATCAATTGATTTACTTCCATACATGGGTACATGCTCCTTATCCTCTATGCTCCCCCCTCTCCTTCTCCTCCTCCGTTGTGTTACTAGCCCCCAGATCCTAACTTCTCTATCTACCCTGTGTAGTTAAACGTTCCCTCCCCCCCCATACCTAGTTTAAATCTCCTCCAACCCCCTAGCCATCTTTCCCCCAAAACAGTTGCACCATCAAGGCATAAAGTGATCTGTCCCACACGCAAATGCCGCTTCTCCAATGTAAACAGCCTAATTGTTAATCTGCCTGCATATTCAAGCCCCTCTATTCCCCTTATTAATTCAGTTGCCCTTCTCTGAACCCTTTCCATTTCCAAGAGTCCCTTTGTATAGGAGATTCCAAAACTGCCACCGCATATTCCAAAGAGGAAGAATATATTTTTTCTCCTTGAATCTATTCCCCTTGTTATATAAATTCCTTAGACCTAAATATTTAAAACTTACCGTTATTTACCGATAACGTCGCGTATTTACCGATATCGGTAAATAACGGTCGTTATCGGCAAAAAGCCCGGTCGTTATTACGATAACGATCGGTATTTTACGATAACGATACCGATCTTTTTAAATAGGGCCCGTAGAGAGGTGGTTGATGGCTCATTTAAAGGTATGAACCTGGCCTTTCAATTAAAATCAACTTGTTTGGAGACCACAGTTCCCTTTAAAAACAGTCTTCTGTGATGTATCTTTACCTGAGAATATTATCCCACTTGATATTCTGAAGAGCTATTTATCCTAGGAGAATTGTCTTCCTGACATGAAAAGTCTTTAACTCAGTGAACGTTTCCATTGATAACATAAATAAATGGCAATTTTTCATGGTCATTACTCCCTAAGTTCCAGCGACCTTCATATCTATAATACGCTCCACGACGTTAGATATTACCAGATCCAAGTAGGAATTTAAACCACCTGTGAGAGAAAATGTTCAATGTTGAAGGTTGGATACTGCTCTTTCATTCATCTGTCATATCAGTGTTTAGGTTGTACACACGTGCGATCACAGGTGCCACCGCAATCACGATGTGTATGAATGTCCTTTTCGGCGATAATCTTGCCATGTTGGGCACTATATCGGCCAAAACACTCGTTCGAAGATACGCCGAGCCCATACACGTTACAATTATCGACCACGATTGCAAGTGTATGAACCTTTAGGTATGTTATTGGCAGTTGTAAAAATATTAATGCCTGTAGACCAACCTTTTTACCCTACCCATATGTATAACAGTTATTAGTAACATAGTATTGGAGGTGTATAAAGATATACATCCACTAGTCAAGCTTTATTTAGTACCCTACCCATAATGTAAACAGTTACTTAGTAAAATAGTAATGGAGGTTGTATAAAGACATACATCCATCTAGTCCAACCTTTATACCCTACCCATAATTGTATAACAGTTAATCAGTAACATAGTATTGGAGGTTGTATAAGACATACCCATCTAGTCCAACCTTTATACCCTACCCATAATGTCTGTATAAACAGTTACATAGTAACATAGTATTGGAGGTTGTATAAAGACATACGTCCATCTAGTCCAACCTTTATACCCTACCATAATGTCTGTATAACAGTTACATAGTAACATAGTATTGAGGTTGTATAAAGACATACGTCCATCCAGTCCAACCTTTATACCCTACCATAATGTCTGTATAACAGTTACATAGTAACATAGTATTGGGGGTTGTATAAAGACATACGTCCATCTAGTCCAACCTTTATACCCTACCCATAATGTCTGTATAACAGTTACATAGTAACAATATATGGAGGTTGTATAAAGACATACGTCCATCTAGTCCAACCTTTATACCCTACCCATAATGTCTGTATAACAGTTACATAGTAACATAGTATTGGAGGTTGTATAAAGACATACGTCCATCTAGTCCAACCTTTATACCCTACCCATAATGTCTGTATAACAGTTACATAGTAACATAGTATTGGAGGTTGTATAAAGACATACGTCCATCTAGTCCAACCTTATACCCTACCCATAATGTCTGTATAACTGTTACATAGTAACATAGTATTGGGGTTGTATAAAGACATACGTCCATCTAGTCCAACCTTTATACCCTACCCATAATGTCTTTCTAACAGTTACATAGTAACATAGTATTGGAGGTTGTATAAAGACATACGTCCATCTAGTCCAACCTTTATACCCTACCCATAATGTTCTTTCTAACAGTTACATAGTAACATAGTATGGAGGTTGTATAAAGACATACATCCATCTAGTCAACTTTATACCCTACCCATAATGTCTGTATAACAGTTACATAGTAACATAGTATTGGAGGTTGTATAAAGACATACGTCCATCTAGTCCAACCTTTATACCCTACCCATAATGTCTGTATAACAGTTACATAGTAACATAGGGCCCTATTTATAAAAAATCGTTATCGTAAAATACCGATCGTTATCGTAAAATAACGACCGGGTTTTTACCGATAACGACCGGTATTTACCGATATCGGTCGTTATTTACCGATAACGGTCGTTATTTACCGATAACGGTTATCGGTAAATAACGACCGTTACGTAAATAACGACCGTTATCGGTAAATACGACCGTTATCGGTAAATAACGACCGGTATTACCGATAACGACCGGTATTTAACGATATCGGTAAATAACGGCCGTTATCGGTAAAAACCCGGTCGTTATTTTACGATAACGATCGGTATTTTACGATAACGATAACGATTTTTTATAAATAGGGCCCATAGTATTGGAGGTTGTATAAAGACATACGTCCATCTAGTCCAACCTTTATACCCTACCCATAATATCTGTATAACAGTTACATAGTAACATAGTATTGGAGGTTGTATAAAGACATACGTCCATCTAGTCCAACCTTTATACCCTACCCCTAAAGCTGGGTACACACACATTGCCAGATTCTGTCTGTCATCTTTGAAGGATTGGTAATACTCTTCCTATAATGCCCATCAGTTACACAGTAAAATAAATTTGGACTAGGTGGATGAATGAGCTTTACTTTGTTATCATCAAAGTCCGATAATAAATCTTTATTACAATAAGGAACACTACACCTAGTAGCAGTAGTTTTTCCAATAGGAAATGATTTGTGGCCACTGGCGCCGAAGTGGATTCCGTGCGATAGTTCAATACCGTAATATAGTATGTGGTCCATCTAGTGCCTATTGATCCATAGGAATATCAATGCCAACTGTCTGCCATGTACAATGCTGTTTTGTACTTAAAATGTCAGTCCTTGTAACATTGAATATGTTCCGTTAACCTGAAGATGAAACTTTTCTACTCATCTTCAGGAACGTCCACATCCTCCCATATGACCTATTGGTGAACAAAGTACTAGAAATACACGCTGACACTTCTACAAATAAAGAGATGATGAATGCACATTATCATAGTATCTGTGCGTGTGCATCCATTACGGACACGTAATAATACCGTATATACTCAAGTATAAACAGAGTTTTTCTGGCTGTAAAATCAGCCTGAAAAACAGACTTCGGTTTATACTCGAGTCAGTACTTACTAGAAATCCGTCAGCTCGCTCGCTCCCTGTAAGATGCGCCGATGATGTCACTGCCCGGCGCCGAGTAGTTACGTCAGCCGGCGCATTTTACAGGGAGCGAGCTGCCGGATTTCTAAAGCGTGTAACATACCAGTAAATTGAAATGCAGCAGATTCAGCCATGTCCAGATTATGGGAGGAAACCCTGGATTTCCAGTGCAGTGATGAAAACCATTCATTGCTCTGGGGAAGAGGAAGGAGATAGGAAGGAGGAGGAAGCCCACAGAAGGTACTGAACTTGGTGGGAGGGTGAGGGTGCAGATGTTTGGAAAGTACAACTCCCAGCTACTAAAGCATGCTGGGAGTTTTAGTTTTCAAACATCTGGAGTGCCAAGGCTTTAGTTGTCTTTTAAATGAGTTTTCATACAGTAACAGCCAAATCCAGTATGTGTATTACTGTATCGGAATTCTGCTGTCCATTTGAAGGGCAACTAAAGCCCCAGAACAACACAGAATCAGAAGGCAGTAATGGTGATAATTTCTACTCTCGGTTTATACTCGAGTCCATCACTTTTACTAGTGTTTTTCTGTAAACACTCTGTTAATACTCGGGTCGGTTTATACTCGAGTCCATCACTTTTATTGGTTTTTTTCGGTAAATACTTGGTTAATACTCGGGTCGGTTTATACTCAAGTATAAGGATCATTTCTCATGTTTTAATTAAAATTTTTATTGTATTTTAACTCCTCAGATTTTATTAATATCACAAATTCACAAAAAAGGCAAAAAATCGCTGGCTCAGATAAAAAATAACAAGTTTTGAGTTCTTGTGATAGTGGCGGCGTTGGGGCCGAGAGAACGTTTCGGTGCGCTGGCTGGTGAGGGGGGGGGTCATTAATAGGCCACAGGAGTCAATGCAGTTACCCCAAAGTCCTCTGCCTTCCCCTCTGCACCATGGGTAAGGCCGTTGTAGGGTCAGTCCCGTATGTATCTTCCCACTGTTCTCACACACACAGGTGGTGATTGTTACAGTCCCGATACAATGATTGGGCGTCATCACATCAAACCAAGGGGGGCGTTTCTCCTTTTAAATTAAAAACAACAGCAACAACAAAAAGACACAAGTAGTTATTAAATAGCACCAGATAATAATAAACCATGAGAAGACAGGAGCCGCTCTGTGATCCTGAGGTAAAAAGGGGTCATTAGCACCAGAAACCCCCCCATCCCATTTTACCCCCCCCCCCCCCCCGACTCCAACCGTGACTCGCCCAGTTCCAAGACCCGCAGAGCTCGTGCCCTGCTCAGCCCACCACCGGTCAGAAGGGGGCGATAACACTAGAACCGCCCTTCGACGTTAAAGACCGACATTCCCATCACCATCCTGATAGAACGAATAAACCCCGATAACCATAAACTGCTGGAAACGTAGCACCGTGAAATAAGGAAATAATTCCCCTAATACTCCTAAATTAGAATAAAAATGCAGGAAAATAAATAACGCAGGACAAAGTGTACTTTACATTACGAGGGGGAAACGGTCACCAAGGAACGTTCCGGCTTCATGAAAGGCTGCGGTGTCCGGCATAGCTTTGGCTGTGTCCCGTTTGCTTGTGCATAGTAGTAATGAGCTGCCTGCCCTCTCTCGGTACATCGAATACTGATAAAAGCCGTTCTCCTATACTCATTGGCACGTTAGAACATTAGGCCCGCCAGCAGGATGTCTAGCGCATTGTACAATGTCGTCGCGGTCAAACAAGGACCAAAATCCAATGTCAACTAGGTCTACATCTCCACACATCTAAAACTATGGCAGCCATCATGGTACATTTCATCAAGCCGCTTTATTCCTTGGTGACCATCTCCCTTTGGTGGATTTTCTCCCCTTCGTGAGGTCTCTTGTAGGGTTTTCTCAATCTGGACCAAATAAAAATACCATCCCCCGCCTCGCGCTGGCACGACAGATAGCTGGAGAACAAGGGCCATTCCCAGGTTGCTGCTGTTGCCTTCAAGTTCGATTTTTGGTTTAGCTTATAGAGATCTCAACGGCAGCCCAGGAATCACCCAAGGAAGGGAAAGTTTGAGAAATGGGCAGTGAATGTGAGATGACAGACGGTGAGAGGGGGGGGGGGGATTGTGTAGGATAATCTATTAATATCTCTTGGAAGTGGGAGATGTGTTTGGGTTACAGACATATGGGTGTGCATTTACATCCTTATTGGCTGACCCGGAAGGTGCCAATGAATAATACCCCTTCATAGCGTGGAGGACACCTATAGGCTGCTAGATGAACTGCAGGGTGATCTGGACCAATACAAACACCGAAAAGATTTTAAAAATTGAAAATGAGGCTAAACTGTGACTCCTCCCCCTGGCTGGTCCCTTATATCAGAGGAGCATCTTGTGCCTTTAAGAAGAGACATCTTTTTTTTTTTTTGCCGAGCAAGGCAATCACATGACTACAGTAGTGATCAATATAGTACAGGGATAGGCAACCAGTAGATCTCCAGATGTTTGAAAACTACAACTCCCAGCATTCTTCTATAAGGATTTTGGGGTTAGGGAATGCTGGAAGTTGTAACACATGCCAATCCACCAACTGAACCTCTAGGCCCAATGAGCAGATCCCATGGATTCAGCCCCCCGTCTCCAGTTAAATGGCTGTGTTACTAAGGTGCCTCTTCCAGGCTTCGTAGCTCAGTTGTGAGATAAGCCAAAAGCATTAAACCGGTGGAATTTATTATTCATTGTCCAATGAAACTCTACAAGCGAGAGGGTCTTTATTACCAACAAAACATTCCAATGAACAAACTCTTTATCCTTTGTACGAAAACCTGCGAAAAGTAAAACTGAAAATAGAAGGACGATTAGCTGCGCGACTCTCCCCCTCCCCCAACCCTCGAAATGCGTAAGACGGGCGATTATGCCACTGGGTCAGGGAACCCAACGTGGTTGACCCATTTAAAGGGATAAAATGCACACGCATATGTTGCTTGTACGTAACAATGCAGAGTGGTGCCTTCTGGGAAACAGATTTGTCTTTAGACATTAAAAACACTGAACAGGTCACCGGCCCATGGAAGGGAAGGAGGTCCATGGCACAGTCAAATGGTGAAGGGAAGGTGGCAAAGGATTCTGGGAAACAAAGAAGGAGATAAGAGAAAGACCAGCAGGCTGGGGAATTTATACCAAATCTATATATTTATATATTTATATCGTATATTTTATATTTATAATTTTCTATAATACAGAGACCATGACATGGGTTGAAAATCCAAGGAACTTGTTAAAAACCGAGATCAAACTTCTTTTAATCTCTCTCTCTATCTATTTATATATATATTTATATATGTAAAACCCGTATCTCTCTTGCTGAACACAACTTGGGGTGAGAGGTTTGCACACAGTGGTAAGGGACCCAAATAACGTGCGTCGTGTGGGAAATGAAAGCACCTTGTAGGATGGCCACTAGCCCCCTTGTGGGCAGCTTCCAACATAGGGAGGTATGTCACATCTCTGCCTACAGCTCCAGTGCCACACACATCCCCCTCATCTTCCCTATTTTAACACAGAGACAAAGCCCCACCCCTGAGGAACCATTGCTGATCCTTATTGGTTCACATAAACTATAGGACCGGATGCCACAACCACTCACACCGCAGTCAATGCAAGAATTCCAAGAGAGCCACCAATGACGTCGCTCCCCCTGTTTTTTTTTTTTTTTAAATGCCCCAGTTAAAAAATGCTTTGTAAATCTGGTATCCACACACAGAGAAGCCGTGCAGGGCCTCGCTCCCAAGTACTAGTATCAAAAGCAGAGCACCACTCTAAAATTAATTTAAAAATTCTTTAAAAATAAATCCGACACATTGAACCCCCAGCTGCAACAACAACAACAACAAAAAAAATATCACAAAAATAAATCCCTCCCCTCCAAAAAATCCCACCCCAAAGTCACAAATGAAGGTTTCAGAATAAATATTCCTGATAAAATTACAAAAAAGACCCACAAAGAAATAAAATTACAGAGGACATGTAGAATCCTGCATCCTGATTGGCTGTTCCCGCAATGGGGGCGGGTTCTGTGTAAACAAAGCCTGGTATTGGCTGAAGATTGAGACAATAGCTGCTGTTCTGTGATCCAATCCCCTCCTTGCTCTATTCTTTGAACTTCTCCACTGTGTTTTATTGGTAGGATAGCACCGCCCCATATTCCCTGGAATGAGGTATAAAGGGGAGTAGTAATTGGCTGGCTTGACGGTGGTTGGGGGAGCAGTGAGGACTGTTGCAGGTATAGCAGAGGAGGGGCGGAGACTCACCGGGTGCTTGGAGGAGGAGCCTAGGAAGAAATCGGAAAACTTGATGTTAATTAAATGTATTTAATACGTCCCGTGAAAACATTATTTCATCTCGGTCCCCCCAATGCTGCTCGGTTCCCCTTGCTCACCAAGTTGAAGTTGTCATATATGTGCATCAGCTCCTCGATCTTGAACTGTTCCAATATAACCACATTGTTCCCACCACTGACCGACTTGGAGCAGCTCTCACAGTGCACCAGGTACGTGTTCTTCCCTCCGCTCTCACTCGTAACAAACAGGATGTTAAACACCTCAACCTGAAAGAGACAGACCGTAATTGGCGTGTATGACAGAGAGAGACAGACCGTAATTGGCGTGTATGACAGAGAGACAGACCGTAATTGGCGTGTATGACAGAGAGAGACAGACCGTAATTGGCGTGTATGACAGAGAGAGACAGACCGTAATTGACGTGTATGACAGAGAGACAGACCATAATTGGCGTGTATGACAGAGAGACAGACCGTAATTGGCGTGTATGACAGAGAGAGACAGACTGTAATTGGCGTGTATGACTGAGAGAGACAGACTGTAATTGGCATGTATGAATGAAAAAGAGAGACAGTAATTGGCGTGTATAAATGAAAGAGACCGTAATTGGCCTGTATGACAGAGAGAGACAGTAATTGGCATGTATGAATGAAAGACTGACAGTTATTGGCGTGTATGAATGAGAGAGACCGTAATTGGCGTGTATGACAGAGAGACAGACCGTAATTGGCGTGTATGACAGAGAGACAGACCATAATTGGCGTGTATGACTGAGAGACAGACCATAATTGGCGTGTATGACTGAGAGACAGACCATAATTGGCGTGTATGACTGAGAGACACACCATAATTGGCGTGTATGACAGAGAGAGACAGACCATAATTGGCGTGCATGACAGAAACAGACCGTAATTGGCGTGTATGACTGAGAGACAGACCGTAATTGGCATCTGATTGGTTGGGGCAAAATTAGCACCATTTTAAACGATAAGAACTTTTATTGAATCTCCCTGCCTATTTGTAGATGCAAATGTATGGAACAGTGTATCTTCTAAGGCTCAAGTGCCCTTTAATTTCCCTGTCATATACGTATAACCAAGCAAACTCATATATGCAAAGAAAAATGATGGGACTTGACTGGAAGTAAAACCATCCTAGTGCTGCTACCTCATCTCTACATAAATATTCCAAGAACTAAGCAATAGTTGGCGCTGTACATTACTGTACCATCTGCTCACAGTGCAACATTTAAAGGGTCACTATACTCACTGAAACAACTTTACATTATCTGAAACTACAATTTGAGAGAAGTAAAATGATGGTACTCACATATTTATCTGTGCTTGCTTTGCTATCAAAGTATTAATGTTTAGTGGGTGCTCCTAATTGCCACCACCCTCCCTTACTCACTGCCTTCTTGTAGTGTCTGCGACACTTATAAGTTCTGCACAGCCTCAACATGGACACTGCTCTGCTTACACATCTCCCTCCCCCCTGCCTTCTTTTCTCTGCTGATTCTCTTAATTGTTGCAGAAAGTGTGCTGCAGGCAGCTAAAGATCCTAGTAAGAGGTCATTAATGGGTCACATATTACAATTTCTGCTCCTGGTGTGACAGGTCTTTCCCTGTAAATGCTGTGATTAAAATGATGATTTCTCAGGAGCTACAACCCAGATTTAAAATCTGAAAAAAGTTTTGAAGCAGTGGGATCTTGCTGTATTTAAAGGTATACATGTTGAAAATTCGATTTTTTTACAGTATAGATACCCTTTAAGGGCTAGGCCACACTGCAATGCAAACGCAATAGCGTGCGATTTCATGTGCGATTTTCGTTGCGTTTGCGCTTGCGATTTCTTCAATAAGTATAGGAAAACGCATGCGATTGCGATTAAAAATGCAGAACGCAAAACGCAATCGCACCGAAAAACGCACGTTTTTTTGCGTTGCCGCGTTTTCAATGATTTTGTAAAATCGCAAGCGCAAACGCAAAAAAAAACGCATCAGTGTGGCCTAGCCCTTAGGCCTAATAAATAAGTCATTACAGAAACTGAACTATAATTTGATTATTATAACTTGGTGTTGCCATCCAGACAGTATTTCACCTGGCTGGTAAATCAATGCTGGGTTGCTTATTTAATTTGTAAAATAGCTTTCTGTTCCTAAATTTTGAATGGTGCGTTAAATCGTTGGAGTTTGTAGGGGAGGCTCCTGGTCTTACATATGAAATTGAATGTGTGTGTGGGGGGGGGGGGGGGGATATCTTTTTATGACAGTTGGTCTCTAAAGCCCTTTTCTTTTATAATTCACTTGTAATTCTGTAAATTCCTAGTCTCTAGCTTTTCTCTCTACCCCTTTTCTGTTACCTCCTGGGTTCATGTATTGATGGATTTTTCCTAAATTTCCCATTACTGAAAGCTATATTCCCAACAACACCTGCACTGGTTTTTTTTTTTGTTGATCTGGCCTGATTCTTTAGATATCCAATCAAAAGCATGTTACATTTCTTTTGTCATTCAATCAAGTGCATTGTTATCATAAACTATTTTGCTATGGGCAGTTTTGGTGTAACTGGAATGGTGAAAGTTAGTATGCGTGAATTGCATTGTGGGGAGTTCTGTCTCCCAGTGCTGGCTTATCGAAATTACTGAACATGATTGACTTTGGTTGGTTAAATTTGGAGGGGGGATATTTACTATCCACCCTCCCAAACCCCGGTTTGGCATTATCAATATTTGCCGAAGATGCCCCTGAAGTGTCTTACCTGACCCGGTCCCTCGCTGCTCCTCCTCTTCTTTGTGGCTGACAGCCATTCTACTTCCTAGTTGCGGCTGTCAGTAAAGGTGCATTGTGACGCATCGTGCGCAAACAATGTCAGGCAGCAACGGCTAGACCTAGCAAGATATTCTCCTGTATAAAGAGAGGAATAGATTCAAGGGAGAAAAATATTATTCTCCCTCTTTACAAGGCACTGGTAAGGCCTCATTTGGAATATTCGGTGCAGTTTTGGAATCCCATATACAAAAGGAACATCTTGGAAATAGAAGCAGTTCAGAGAAGAACTAAAATAATTAAGGGAATGGAGGGGCCTATTTAGCCAATCACACAATATGCGTAGGAGCTGTAGGTAAAAGGAAAATAATACACAATAGAATTAGTAATACCTGAGAATAAAACGAAACCCATTCTACTAATGAAAAGACGGGAGGCACTCATATGGCATCGCTGAGGGAAATATCTATCCCAAACATGTAGAGGGGAAAATAATGGATAAGGTGCAAACAAATCTTCCAACCATATCTATTAAAGACTATCATGGCCATGCACCAAGCGCCGTTATCGGCAACCCGGTGCAAACAGCCCGGCAATGTTATATGCCGATAACGGCACTCGGAACATCGCTACCTGGCGCTGCTCTATTCCTGCACTTTCAACGCCAGCTATAGTACTACTACTGTAGTCAATGTAGTCAACTGTAGTACTAGTTGATACAGGGATACTATATTATATTGAGAATTACCGGTATTAATACATATACTGTAGTTCAGGTTGGTACAGGGATACTATATAATATTGAGAATTACTGGTATTAATACATATACTGTAGTTCTGGTTGGTACAGGCATACTATATAATATTGAGAATTACTGGTATTAATACATATACAGTAGTACTAGTTGGTACAGGGATACTATATTATATTGAGAATTACCGGTATTAATACATATACTGTAGTTCAGGTTGATACAGGGATACTATATAATATTGAGAATTACTGGTATTAATACATATACTGTAGTTCTGGTTGGTACAGGGATACTATATTATATTGAGAATTACCGGTATTAATACATATACTGTAGTTCAGGTTGGTACAGGGATACTATATAATATTGAGAATTACCGATATTAATACATATACTGTAGTTCTGGTTGGTACAGGGATACTATATAACATTGAGAATTACTGGTATTAATACATATACTGTAGTTCTGGTTGGTGCAGGGATACTATATAATATTGAGTATTACTGGTATTAATACATATACTGTAGTTCTAGTTGGTACAGGGATACTATATAATATTGAGAATTACTGGTATTATACATTCCACTGTAGTCTATGGTTGGTACAGGGATACATATAATATTGAGAATAATACTGGTATTAATACATATACTGTAGTTCTGGTTGGTACAGGGATAATATAATATGAGAATTACTGGTATTATTAAACATATTACTGTAGTTTGGTTGTACGGGAGATACTATATAATATTCAGAATTACTGGTATTTATACATATACTGTAGTTCTGGTTGGTACAGGGATACTAAATGATATTGAGGAATACTGGTATTAATACATATACTGTAGTTCTGGTTGGTAGGGGGATACTATATAATATTGAGAATTACTGGTATTAATACATATACTGTAGTCCTGGTTGGTACAGGAATACTATATAATATTGAGAATTACTGGTATTAATACATATACTGTGTGTTGTTCTGGTTTGTACAGGGGATACGATATAAATATGTACACAGCATATTTCAATTAGGAAA
>JAACNH010000416.1:200243-223375 GCA_019447015.1 Hymenochirus boettgeri
TATGGTACGGAAACAATTAGAGTGAATATTCGTCATTTATACCCTTTACATTATTACAGTCCCTACTATAAGGACTAGGATTCTCTATAGTGTATACAGAGTGAATATTCCTCATTTATACCCTTCATATTATTACAGTCCCCGCTATAAGGACTAGGATTCTCTATAGTGAATACAGAGTGAATATCCCTCATTTATACCCTTATATTATTACAGTCCCGCTATAAGGACTAGGATTCTCTATAGTGTGATACAGAGTAATATCTCTCATTTATACCCTTCATATTATTACAGTCCCAGCTGTAAGGACTAGGATTCTCTATAGTGTATACAAGAGTGAATATCCTCATTTTACCTTCATATTATTACAGTCCCCGCTATAAGGGCTAGGATTCTCTATAGTGTATCAGAGGGAATATTCCTCATTTTACCCTTCATATTATTACAGTCCCGCTATAGGACTAGGATTCTCTATAGTGTATACAGAGTGAATATTCCTCATTTATACCCTCATATATTACAGTCCCTGCTATAAGGACTAGGATTCTCTATAGTGATACAGAGTGAATATTCCTCATTTTTACCCTTTCATATTATTACAGTCCCTGCATAAGGACTAGGATTCTCTATAGTGTATACAGAGTGAATATTCCTCATTTATACCCTTAATTATTACAGTCACTGCTATAAGGACTAGGATTCTCTATAGTGAATACATAGATATTCCTCATTTATACCCTTCATATTATTAGTCCCTGCATAAGACTAGGATTCTCTATAGTGTATACAGAGTGATATTCCTCATTTATACCCTTCATATTATTACAGTCCCCGCTATAGGACTAGGATTCTCTATAGTGTATACAGAGTGAATATTCCTCATTATACCCTTCATATTATTACAGTCCCACTATAGGACTAGGATTCTCTATAGTGTACAGAGTGAATATTCCTATTTACCTTCATATTATTACAGTCCCTGCTATAAGGACTAGGATCTCTATATGTGATACAGAGTGAATATTCCTCATTTTGTACCTTCATAATTATTACAGTCCCTGCTATAAGGACTAGGATTCTTAGTGTATACAGAGTGAATATTCCTCATTTACCCTTCATATTATTACAGTCCCTGCTATAAGGACTAGGATCTCTATAGTGTAATACGAGTGAATATTCCTCATTATACCCTTTATATTATTACAGTCCCTGCTATAAGGACTAGGATTCTCTATAGTGATACAGAGTGAATATTCCTCATTTATACCTTATATTATTACAGTCCCTGCTATAAGGACTAGGATTCTCTATAGTGTATACAGAGTGAATATTCCTCATTTATACCCTTCATATATTACAGTCCCTGCTATAAGGACTAGGATTCTCTATAGTGATACAGAGTGATATTTCCTCATTATAACCTTCATAATTACAGTCCCTGCTATAAGAATAGGATTCTCTATAGTGTATACAGAGTGAATATTCCTCATTTATACCCTTCATATTATTACAGTCCCCGCTATAAGGACTAGGATTCTCTATAGTGTATACGGAGTGGATATTCCTCATTTATACCCTTCATATTATTACAGTCCCCTCTATAAGGACTAGGATTCTCTATAGTGTATACAGAGTGAATATTCCTCATTTATACCCTTCATATTATTACAGTCCCTGCTATACCGGTAAGTACTAGGATTCTCTATAGTGAATACAGAGGGGAAAAAACAGTTTAGCACATTAGCCTTTTCATCATCTGCTATAACCATGGGTTATAGAGCCCCATAATGTATGGTCCCTAATTTTTTTTATTATTGTTTTTCTTAAACATTTTGGGGTCGGACTTGCTTTGTTTGGCAATCCGTATTTCATTTTCTATTTAGCTAGTTCAATTGCTTTCTTGCACTCTTTATTACAGCTTTTATACTCCCTGTAAGCCTGTTCTGTTCCCTCTGATTTCAAGAATTTTAAAAACATTTTCTTTTTTCAATTTCCCTATTTACCTGAGCATTAAGCCAGACAGAAGAGAATCTAATTTTTCTATACTTGTTCTCTAAAGCCACACACACTGTGTAAAGACACACATCCATTGAGTCCAACCTTTTTACCCACCTTTTTAACCCTACCTAGCAGTTGTACCAGAGGAAGACAAAAGAAAAAAAACAGCTAAAGGGGGGGTCCTTCCTTACTTCAAGCAGCAATCAGAAAGGATTCCTGTACCAACATTAATGTTTATTTGTTTTTAGTTTCAAATAAATACATACATACACACATGTATAATGGTACATTCCTATACATTCATATGGTTTTGAGTTTTATTACTTCGTAAACTCTTGGGTATTCCCACAGTATATGTATTAATACCAGTAATTCTCAATATTATATAGTATCCCCGTACCAACCAGAACTACAGTATATGTATTAATACCAGTAATTCTCAATATTATATAGTATCCCTGTACCAACCAGAACTACAGTATATGTATTAATACCAGTAATTCTCAAAATTATATAGTATCCCGTACCAACCAGATCTACAGTATATGTATTAATACCAGTAATCTCAATATTATATAGTATCCTGTACCCACAACAGAACTACAGTATATGTTAATACAGGAATTCTCCAAATTATATAGTATCCCGTACCAACCAGAATACAGTATATGTTTAATACAGTAATTCTCAAAATAATAGTATCCGTACAACCAGATCTACAGTATATTTATACCAGTAATAATCAATATTATTAGTATCTGTACCAACCAGAACTACAGTAGTAGTTTAATACCAGTAACTTCCAATATTATATAGTATCCTGTTACAACCAGAACTACAGTATATGTATTAAACCTAGTAATTCTCAATATTATATAGTATCCCCATACCAACCAGAACTAACAGTAATGTATAATACAGTAATTTCAATATTATTATAGTATCCCGTGTACCAACCAGAACTACAGTATATGTATTAATACCAGTAATTCTCATATTATTAGTCCTGTACCAACCAGAACTACAGTATATTATTAAATCAGTAATCTCAATATTATATAGTATCCTGTACCAACCAGAACTACAGTATATGTATTAATATCAGTAATTCTCAATATTATATAGTTTCCTGTACCAACCAGAAACTACAGTATATGTATTAATATCAGTAATTCTCATATTATATTAGTTATCCCTGTACCAACCAGAAATACAGTAATGTATAATACAGTAAATTCTCATATTATAAGTTATCCCTGTACCAACAGAAACTACAGTAATGTATTAATACCAGTAATTCTCATATATACATATCCCTACCAACCAGAACTACAGTATATGATTAATACCAGTAATTTCCAATGTATATAGTATCCCATACCAACCAGAACTACAGTGTATGTATTAATATCAGTAATTCTCAATAGTTATATAGTATTCTGTACAAACCAGAACTACAGCTATATGTATTAATATCAGTTTTCTATTATATAGTATCCCTGTACCAACCAAGAACTACAGTATAGTATTAATACCAGTATTCTCAATATTACAGTATCCCTGTACCACCAGAACTACAGAGATATGTATTAATACCAGTAATCTCAATGTTATATTAGTATCTCCCCGTACCAACAGAACTACAGTATTGTATTAATAGCAGAATTACTCAAATTATATAGTATCCCTACCAACCAGAACTACAGTATAGATTAATATCAGTAATTCTCAATATTATATAGTATCCCTACCAACCAGAACTACAGTATATGTATTATACCAGTAATTTCAATATTATAGTATCCCTGTACCAAAAGAACTACAGTATATGTATTAATACCAGTAATTCTCAATATTATATAGTATCCATGTACCAACCAGAACTACAAGTATATTATTCAATACCCAAGGATTCTCCCCATATTAATAGTACCTGTACCAACACAGAACTACAGTTATGTTTAATACAGTAATTCAATATTATATAGTATCCCCTTACAACCAGAACTATCAGTATATGTATTAATACCTGTAATTCCATATTTAGTATTCGTACCAACCAGAATACGTATATTCTATACCAGTAATTTCATATTATAAAGTATATGTACCAACAGAAATACATATATGTATATACAGTATCTCAATTCATATGTATGTACCAACCAGAACAAAGTTTATGTATTAATACCAGTAATTCTCAATATTTATAGTATCCCTGTACAACCAGAACTACAGATATGTATTAATACAGTAATTCTCAATATTATATAGGTATCCTTGTCAACCAGAACTACAGTATATGTATTAATATCAGTAATTCTCAATATTATATAGTATTCCTTGTACCAACCAGAACTACAGTTATTGTATTAATATCAGTAATTCTCATTTATATAGTATCCCTGTACCAACCAGAACTACAGTATGTATTAATACCAGTAATTCTCCATATTATACAGTATCCCTGTACCAACCAGAACTACAGTATATGATTAATACAGTAATTCTCATATATAGTATCACCATACCAACCAGAACTACAGTTAATGTATTAATACCAGTAATTCTCAATTTATATAGTATCCCGTACCAACTCAGAACTACAGTATTATGTATTAATAACCAGTTAATTCATATTATATAGTATCCATGTACCAACCAGAACACAGTATATGTATTAATATCAGTAATTTCAATATTATATAGTATCAGTCCCATACCAACCAGAATACAGTATATGTATTAATACCAGTAATTCTCAATATTTATAGTATCCCCTACACAACAGAACTACAGGATATGTATAATACCAGTAATTCTCAATATTATATAGTATCCATGTACCAACCAGAAAATCAGTATATGTATTATACCCGTAATTCTCACATATTATATAGTATCCCTGTACAACCAGAACTAGTATATGTTATTAATACCAGTAATTCTCAATATTATATAGTATCCCTGTACAACCAGAACTCAGTATATTGTATTAATACCAGTAATTCTCAATTTAGATAGTATCCATGTACCAAACAGAACTAACAGTTATCTATTAATACCAATAATCTCAATATTATATGTTCTCTGTACCAACCAGAACTACAGTTATGATTATACCAGTAATCTCAATATAATATAGATCCCTGTACAACCAGAACTACAGATATGTATTAATACCAGTAATCTAATATTATATATGGCTCCCATAACAACCAGAACTACAGTATAGTATTAATACCAGTAATTTTATTATTATAGTATCCATTGTACAACCAGAACTACAGTATATGTATTAATACCAGTAATCAATATTATATAGATCCGTGTAAACAACCAGAACTACAGTATATGATATTAATACCAGTAATTCTCAATATTATATAGTATCCCTGTACAACCAGCAAACTACAGTATATGTATTAATACAGTAATTCTCAATAGATAGTATCCCCGTACCAACCAGAACTACAGTATATCTATTAAACAGTAATTCTTAATATTTTATAGTATCCTGTTACCAACCAGAACTACAGTATATGTATTAATACCAGTAATCTCAATATTATATAGTTATCCCATGTACAACCAGAACTACAGTATATGTATTAATACCAGTAATTCTCAATATTATATAGTATCCCCGTACCAACCAGAACTACAGTATATAATACTACCAGTAATTCTCAATATTAATCGTATCTCTGTACCAACCAGAACTCAGTATATGTATTAATACAATAATTCTCAATATTATATAGTATCCCTGTACCAACCAGAACTACAGTAATGTATTAATACCAGTAATTCTCAATTATTTATAGTATCCCCGTACCAACCAGAACTATAGTATATGTTTATTAATACCTGAATTCTCTATTATATAGTATCTCTGTACCACCAGAACTACAGTATATGTATTAATACCAAAATATCAATATTATATAGTATCCTGTACCAACCAGAACTATAGTATATGTATTAATACCAGTAATTCTCAATATTTTGTAGTTTTAAAAACTATCTAGGCACTTTTATTTAAAATACCATTCACATTGGCTTTACGAGGCAAGTTTGCAACTAAAAGGATCAAACAGATCCTGTTCAAGTAGGAACTTCTTACAATATATAAAAGGAAATGCATATATAGAAAATTAAGAACTTACATTTTGAGGGTGGCTGCCATAACATGCCCATAACGGCAACCTTCAACAAAAATGGATATGGAGATTAATGTAACCTCCTCACGTGGCAAGGGCACTTTGTCAAAAATTTCCCCTGAAGTTGGGCAACTCCCGCACCTAGAAGCTAGGAGGAGACTCCTTTGCTCCCTAACTCTCAAACATTTTCTAGTCTTTGTTGATTCCAGAGCAGCTGTGAATTTATATAATTCATATTGCATTCCCGAAATCGATGCGGTGCAGTGTTTGGAATCCGAATACAAAAGGGACATCTTGGAAATGAGGACAGTCAGAGAAGGGCAAACTTAAATTAATAAGGGGAAATGGAGGGGCTCGAATATGCAGGCAAGATAGACAAGTTAGGGTGTTTACATTGAGAGAAGACGTTGCGGGGGACATGCTCATTTATATCAAATATATTCAATGGCGCATACAATGAACTCTCTGGTGCATTGTTATATAGGTCTATCAGAGGACACGTTGGAACACCTTAAGGTTGGAACGACAGAAGTTTCATCCTCAGGTAGGAAAGGTTCTTTACAGTGGAGAACGGGGAAATGGTGGAAACTGCTTCCAGCAGATTGTGGAGGTTTTAATGCAAGTTTCATGTAAATAGCTTTAAATAAAGGCCCTGGATAAGTTTCTAAAACTAAAACAATATAGAGAATTACTGGTATTAATGATATAGACACAATTTTCCTGTCCAAATAACTATCTCTCATGTGGTTTATGCGGATGAGCTATGAACTTTGTTCACCATGCTAGGTATAGCATAGTATAGTATAGTATTTGAGGTTGACATAAAGACATACGCTCCTCCAAGTTAACCTTATCGGCATTCCTGCCTAACTTGTGATCCAGAAGAAGGGGGAAAAAAACACCAGGAAATTATGAAGGGGAAAAATATCTCTGATCTCAAGTGGCAGATGGGAAATGTTCCTAATTCAACTCTACTTTATGTATCATACCATAGTAACCTTGTAACATTCTTGTTTGTAGAACTCATCCAGCTTTTTATAAATGGACCAAGTGAACTGCCATAACAAGTCCATGGAAGACAGTTCACAGCTTTACCGTTCTCACATTGATACACCCTTTCTGAAATCTACTTAATGTATCAATCCCAGTAACTGTTGTAACTTCACTTGTTTGTAGAAACTCATCCATGCTTTTTATAAAAACTGACCAATGAAACTTGCCATAACAACGGTGCCCACGGACGACCAGTTCCATAGCATTTACCGTTTCACATACAACTTCGCCAATCGACTTTTAATCGTATTCAATCCCAGTAACTGTAAAATTCTTGTTTGTAGAAACTTATCCAGCTTTGTGATTAAACTGGAAATGAACCTGCCATAACAAGTCCATGAGAAGACAGTTCCATAGCTTTAACCGTCTCTCCACCAGTGACAACCCTTCCCAACGTCTTACTTTGATGTTCAATCCCAGGAACTTGGTAAACATTCCTGGTTGTAGAAAACTCATGCCAGCTTTTATTATAAACTGCCAATGAACTGACCATAAGCAACGGTCACTGGGAAAGACCAGTTCCTAGCTTTACCGTTCTCACAGTGACAAACCTTCCCACTACTACTTTAGTATCAATCCAACGTAACTTGAACATTCTGTTTGTAAAAACTCATCAGCGTTTTATTAAACTGACCAATAAACCTGCCAAACAAGTCCACTGGAAGACAGTCCATAGCCTTACGTTATCACAGTGACCAACCCTTTCCCACTCTACTTATAGGTACAATCCCAGTAATCTGTAACATTCTTGTTGTAGAAATCATCAAGCTTTTATTAAAACTGACCAATGGAAACCATGCCATACACAAGTCCACTTGGAGATAGACAGTTCCATAGCTTTCCGTTCTCACAGTGACACCTTCCCAACTCTACTTTTATGTATCAATACCAGTAACTTGTAACATTCTGTTTGTGGAAACTATCCACTTTTTATTAAAAGACAATGAACCTGCCATAACAACGTTCAACTGGAAAGACAGTTTCCATTAGCTTTACCTTTCTCACCAGTGACAAAACCTTTCCCAACTCTACTTAATGTATCATCCCAAGTAACTTGTGAACATCCTTGTTTTAGAAACTCATCCAAGCCTTTTTATTTAAACTGACAATGAAGAACCTGCATACAAACGTCCAAGGGACGACGAAGACGTTCCATGCTTTACCGTTCTCACAGTGACAAACCCTTTCCCAACATCTACTTTATGTATCATACCAGTAATTGTAAACATCATTGTTTGTAGAAAATAACCCAGCTTTGTATGTAAACTGACCAATGAACACTGCCATAACAAAAAAAACCCACCAATGGAAGCCTGTTCCATAGCGTTTACCGTTCCACAGTGACAAACCTTCCCAACTCTACTTAATGTATCAAATCCAGTAACTTGTAACTTCCTTGTTTATGGAGAAAATCACCAGCTTTTTATTAAACTGACCTATGGAAACTCCATGAACAACCGTCCACTGGAAGCACAGTTCAGTAGCTTTACCGTTCTCACAATGAAAAACCCTTTCCAACTTGAGTCCTAAACCTCTTTTCTTCATGTACATTGGTGTCCTTTGACATCAGCTCTTATTGATGTGAAACAATGCCCAGATCAGTTATGTGTTATGGCCCCCGTTAATGGTATTGTATATAGCATATGTAATCATCTCCACCAGGCAAGCGTCTTTGTCTTCCACAAGCTACACTAATTGTATACTTTTCAGTCTATCTTCATATTACAAGCTCCCCCCAATCCCCTTATAATGTTGTTATGCATATCTCTGAAAACCTTTCCATGTGTAAAGATGTCCTTTGTACACAGGATTCCAAAAATGCACTGCAGATTCCAAATTGAGGCCATTACCAATGCTTTGTAAAGAGGGAGAAATTAATGTCCCACTCCGAATCAATAAACTCTACTGTATTACAAGACAATCCATCGCTGGCTCTGTTGTGCTGACTGGCATGCTTGCTTCCTTAAGTTGTGTATCCCCAAAATTCCCAAGATCCCTTCTCAACAGGGATTTTCACCTTAAACACGGAGCCTTTTAGTATAAGCAGCACAAGGATTTAAGTCACAAAATGCACACACTTACCATTAATCAACATTGATTCATCATGCCACTTAGCAGCCAAGTGATAATAAACTACAGATTCCCCTTAACCGATTGCACATTCCACTGAAGTTTTGTAATGGGACGAAAATGTTTGATGTGTCAGCCAACACAACAGAAACTGCTGAAATACCCATGCCAAATCATTAATAAATAGATAAATAGCAAGCGGCCCCACAAGAACCCAGGGTCCCTCACTTAGAAACTTAGTCCATAATGATGAAACTCCATTAAAACTCTCTCGCTATCTATTCATTTCTTTCCATGTAAATGTGCACCACCCAGACCAACGACCTTAGCTAACATAGTCGCCTATGGGGACTGTATCAAAAGCTTTGCAAACCAAGAAATAAATCTGCATGGCAGAGTCTAAATTCTTACTTACTCTTAAAAAACCAGCAAGTAGTTTGACAAGATCTATTTCCTCTAAATCAATGTGGTTAATATTATAAGTCAGTCCTTTGAAGACATCTTGAATATAAAAGTAATACCTTTTTATTGGCTAACTAAAAAGTTGAAAATGCAAGCTTTCAAGCACTTGGCTTCTTCCTCAGGCATGAAAAAATACTGGAAGGACATAAGTCTTTTGTAAAATCCAGAGCACACTTCCGACCATGAGGGAATCTTTCAAAAATAAGAACTAATGGCTAAATAAAAACGGAATTGAGATCCTAAGTACTCTAGGATGTGTACTTGGATCTTCCAATAGTGGATACGAGGGGGGTTTAAGATATTTGGTTTATCGCCATCCTGTAACTAACATTCCCATGCAGTAAAAGGGGAACTGTGGTCTCCAAACAAGTTGAGTTTAAATGAAAAGGTTCAGTTTCCATCTTAAAAGAGCCCATCACCACCTCTCTACGTTCTCCAACAGCCCAAGATATAAAGGAATGAATGGACCAGAAGTTAATGGGTGGGAGGCGGAACATGGACATTCCTCAGCCGTTTTGGTACAGGGATACTATATAATATTGAGAATTACTGGTATTAATACGTATACTGTAGTTCTGGTTGGTACAGGGATACTATATAATATTGGGAATTACTGGTATTAATACATATAATGTAGTTCTGGTTAGTACGGGGATACTATATAATATTGACAATTACTGGTATTAATACATATACTGTAGTTCTCTTTGGTACAGGGATACTATATAATATTGAGAATTACTGGTATTAATACGGGATACTATATAATATGAGAATTACTGGTATTAATACATATACTGTGTTCTGGTTGGTACGGGGACTATAATAATATTGAGAATTACTGGTATTAATCATATACTGTAGTTCTGGTTGGTACGGGGAACATACAGACCGTAATTGGCGTGTATGACTGAGAGACGCGTAATGGCAGTATGAAAGAGAGAGACAGACCATAATTGGCGTGCATGAAGAAGACAGACCGTAATTGGCGTGTATGACTGAGAGACAGACCGTAAGGTGCGTGTAGACTGAGAGAGACAGACTGTAATTGGCATGCTGAATGAAAAAGAGAACGACTAATTGGCGTGTATAAATGACAAGAGACCGTAATTGGCCTGTATGACAGAGAGAGAGACAGTAATTGGCGTGTATGAATGAGAGACGGACAGTAATTGGCGCGTATGAATGAAAGAGATTGACAGTAATTGGCGCGTATGAATGAAAGAGACTGACAGTTATTGGCGTGTATGAATGAAGGAGACAGACAGTAATTGGCGTGTATGAATGAAAGACGGACAGTAATTGGCGTGTATGAATGAAAGACGGACAGTAATTGGCGTGTATGAATGAAAGACGGACAGTAATTGGCGTGTATGAATGAAAGACGGACAGTAATTGACGTGTATGAATGAAAGAGACTGACAGTAATTGGCGTGTATGAATGAAAGAGACTGACAGTAATTGGCGCATATGAATGAAAGAGACGGACAGTAATTGGCGTGTATGAATGAAAGAGACTGACAGTAATTGGCGCATATGAATGAAAGAGACTGACAGTAATTGGCGTGTATGAATGAAAGAGACTGACAGTAATGGCGCTAGAATGAAAGAGAGAAGGACAGTAATTGGCGTGTATGAAGAAAGAGACTGACAGTAATTGGCGCATATGAATGAAAGAGAATGACAGAATGGCGATATGAATGAGAGCTGACAGTAATTGGCGCTGATGATGAAATTGATAAGAGGACTGACAGGAATGGCGATATGAATGAAAGAGACTGACAGTAATTGGCGCGTATGAATGAAAGAGACTGACAGTAATTGGGTTAATACTTACATCACACTCATTGCAGTAATAAGCTGGTTCATCCTTTACTCTCCCCTGATAGGCTAGTTTCTTCCCATTGCGAATCAAACCGTCTCTCTGCATTTGGGAGCGTTTGATAGACTGCAGAAGGCAATACCTGGGAAAATAAACACGTAGATGAAGTTAGTCTCAAAATGGGTTTTACAAAGACTAGTTCATTTCTACTACAGGACAAATTCAAGCAGAATGATGGGGAATGGACCGACTCCATAACAAGTGGATCTTTATGGCAGAAAGCACCAAGCAAAAATAATCAATGGGTCATTGTAACTAGGAGCTATGATTTGTCATAATCATTAACAGAGGAGATGGCATTTATACAGGGACTTATATACAGAGGTCTATATACAGGGAATCTATATTTAGGGGTCTATAGGGGTTGATAAATGGAAGGTGATGCATTTGGGATTTAATAATCCCTGTGCCATCTACACCATAAATAACTCTGTGTTAAGTGCATCTGTAATGGAAAAAGATTGTGGGGTTTTGCTAGATAACAGACTTAGCTGTAGCAAACAATGCAGGTAGCAACAGCTAGAGCTAGCAAGATATTGTCTTGTATAAAGAGGGGATAGATCAAGGGAGAAAAATATTATTTCCCTCTTTACAAGGCACTGGTAAGGCCTCATTTGAATATTCGGTGCAGTTTTTGGAATCCTTAACAAAGGGGACATCTTGGAATTGAGGCAGTTCAGAAAAGGGCAACTAAATTAATAAGGGAATGGAGGGGCTTGAATGCAGCAGCAGATTAGACAAGTTAGGGCTGTTTACCTTGGAGAAGTGATGTTTAGAGGATTAATGGGCCATACAATAAACTCTCTGGTGCATTGTTCACTAATAGGTCATATCAGAGGACACGTGGACATCCTTTAAGGTTGGAAGAAAAGAAGTTTCATCTTCAGGTTAGGAAGGTTTCTTTACAGTGAGAACGGGTAAAACTGTGGAAACTGTTTCCAGCAGATGTGTGGTATGGCAAGTCATTAAAATACGTGTATTCTGGTTGTACGAGATATAATATGAGAATTACTAGTATTATCATATACCATAGTTCTGGTTGGTACAGGGATACTATATAATATTGAGAATTACTGGTATTAAAATACGTAGCTCTGGTTGGTAGGGATACTATATATATTGAGAATTACTAGTATTAATACATATACTGTAATTCTGGTTGTACCGCTTATAATATGAGAATTACTGGTATAATACATATATAGTATCCCCGTACCAACCAGAACTATAGTATATGATAATACCAGTAATTCTCAATATATATAGTATCCCCGTACCAACCAGAACTACAGTATATGTATTACTACCAGTAATTCTCAATATTATATAGTATCCCGTACAAACAGACTACATTATAATATTGAGAATACTGGTATAATACATATACTGTAGTTCTGGTTGGTACGGGGAAACTATAGACATTGAGATTACTGGTATTAATACATATACTGTAGTTGGTTGGTACAGTGATACTATATAAATTGAGAATTAACTGGTATTAACATATACTGTAGTTTGGTTGGTACAGGGAACTATATAATATTGAGAATTACTGGTATAATACATATACTGTAGTTCTGGTTGGTACGGGGACACTATATATATTGAGAATACTGGTATTAATACATATACTGTAGTTCTGGTTGGTACGGGGATACTATATAATATTGAGAATTACTGGTATTAATACGTATACTGTAGTTCTGGTTGGTACAGGGATATATATAATATTGGATTACTGGTATTAATACATATACTGTAGTTCTGGTTGGTACGGGGATACTATATAATATAGAGAAATACTGGTATTAATCATATACTGTGTTCTGGTTGGTACAGGGATACTATTAATATTGAGAATTACTGGTATTAATACATATACTGTAGTCCTGTTTGTACGGGAATACTATAAATATTGAGAATTACTGGTATTAATACATATACTGTAGTTTTGGTTGGTAGGGGGAGATACTATATAATATTGAGAATTACTGGTATATACATATACTGTAGTCCTGGTTGGTAACGGGAATACTATTAATATTGAGAATTACTGGTATATACATATACTGTAGTTCTGGTTGGTACGGGAATACTATATAATATTGAGAATTACTGGTTTAATACTGTAGTTCTGGTTGTACGGGGATACTATATAATATTGAGAATTACTGGTATTAATACATATACGTAGTTCTGGTTGGTACAGGGATACTATATAATATTGAGAATTACTGGTATTAATACATATACTGTAGTTGTTGGTAGGGGGATACTAGATAATATTGAGAATTACTGGTATTAATACATATACTGTAGTCCTGGTTGGTACGGGAATACTATATAATATTGAGAATTCTGGTATAAAAATATACTGTAGTTCTGGTTGGTACAGGGATACTATATAATATTGAGAATTACTGGTATTAATACATTATACTGTAGTCCTGGATGGTACGGGAATACTATAAATATTGAGAATTACTGGTTTAATACATATACTGTAGTTCTGGTGGTAGGGGATACTATATAATATAGAGAATTACTGGTATAATACAATACTGTAGTCCTGGTTGGGACGGGAATACTATATAATATTGAGAATTACTGGTATTAATACATATACTGTAGTCCTGGGTGTGTACGGGGATACTATATAATATTGAGAATACTGGTATTAATACATATACTGTAGTTATGGTTGGTACAGGGATACTAATAATATTGAGAATTACTGGTAGTTAAACATATAATGTGTTTGGTTGGACGGGAATACTATAATATGAGAATTACTGGTATTAAACATATACTGTAATTCTGGTTGGTACGCTTTATAATGAGAATTACTGGTATTAATACATATATAGCCCCGGACCAACCAGAACTATAGTATATGTATTAATACCAGTAATTCTCAATATTATATAGTATCCCGTACCAACCGAACTACAGTATTGTATTAATACCAGTAATTCTCAATATTAATAGTATCCCCGTACCAACCAGAACTACATTATAATATTGAGATTACTGGTATTATACATATACTGTAGTTCTGGTTGGTACGGGGAAACTATGACATTGAGATTACTGGTTAATACATATACTGTAGTTCTGGTTGGTACAGGGATACTATATAATATGAGAATTACTGGTATTAATACCTATACTGTAGTTCTGGTTGGTACAGGGGACCCTATATAATATGAGAATTACTGGTATTAATAATATACTGTAGTTCTGGTTGGTACGGGGATACTATATATATGAGAATTACTGGTATTAATACGTATACTGTAGTTCTGGTTGTACAGGGATACTATATAATATTGAGAATTACTGGTATTAATCATATACGTAGTTCTGGTGGTACGGGGATGAGATATATAAATATAGAGATTACTGGGATTAATACATATACTGTAGTCTGGTGGTACAGGGATATATAATATTGAGAATTACTGGTATTAATAATTACTGTAGTCCTGGTTGGTAGGGAATACTATAATATGAGAATTACTGGTATTAATACATATACTGTAGTTTGGTTGGTAGGGGATACTATATAATATGAGAATTACTGGTATTAATACATATACTGTAGTCCGTGGTGGTACGGGAATACTATATAATATTGAGAAAGAATTACTGGTTTATATAATATACTGTAGTGTCTGGTTGGTACGGGAATAATATATAATATTGAGAATTACTGGTATTAATACTGTAGTTCTGGTTGGTACGGGGATACTATATAATATTGAGAAATTACTGGTATTAATACATATACTGTAGTTGGTTGGTACAGGGTACTATATATATTGAGAATTACTGGTATTAATAATAATACTGTAGTTTTGGTTGGTAGGGGGATACATATAATATTGAGAATTACTGGTATTATACATATACTGTAGTCCTGGTTTGGTAGGAATAATACTATATAATATGAGAATACTGGTATTATAATACATATACTGTAGTTCTGGTTGGTTACAGGGATACTATATAATATTGAGAATTACTGGTATTAATACATTACTGTAGTCCTGGATGGGACGGGAATATATAATATGAGAATTACTGGTATTAATAAATTACGTAGTTCTGGTCGGTACGGGGATTCTATATAATATAGAGAATTACTGGTATTAATACATATACTGTAGTCCTGGTTGGTTACGGGAATACTTATTTAAATATTGAGATTACTGGTATTAATACATATACTGTAGTCCTGGGTGGTACGGGATACTATATAATATTGAGAATTACTGGTATTAATACATAACTGTAGTTATGGTTGGTACGGGATACTATTATATTGAAGAATTACTGGTATTAATACATATCTGTAGTTCTGGTTGGTACGGGAATACTATATAATATTGAGAATACTGGTATTAATACTGTAGTCTGGTTGGTACGGGATACTATATAATATTGAGAATTACTGGTATTATATACATATACTGTAGTTCTGGTTGGTACAGGATACTATATAATATTGAGAATTACTGGTTAATACATATACTGCAGTTCTGGTTGGTACAGGGACTAATAATATTGAGAATTAATGGTTATTAATACATATACTGTAGTTCTGGTTGGTACGGGAATACTATAATATTGAGAATTACTGGTATTAATACATACACTGTAGTTTGGTTGGTACAGGGGATACTATATAATATGAGAATTACTGGTATTAATACATACCATGTAGTTCTGGTTGGTACAGGGATACTATATAATATGAGAATTACTGGGATAATACATACACTGTAGTTCTGGTTGGTACAGGGATATATATAATATTGAGAATTACTGGTATTAATACATACACTGTAGTCTAGTTTGGTGGTACAGGGATACTATATAATATTGAGAATTACTGGTATTAATACATTCACTGTAGTTTTGGTTGGTACAGGGATACTATAAATATGAGATAATACTGGTATACATACACTGTAGTTCTGGTTGGTCCAGGGATATATATAATATTGAGAATTACTGGTTATATTAAACATATACTGTAGTTCTGGTTGGTACGGGGATACTATATAATATTGAGATTACTGGTATTAATACATACATGTAGTTCTGGTTGGTACAGGGATCTATTAATATTGAGAATTCATGGTATTAATACATATACTGTAGTTGGTTGTGTACAGGGATAATATAATATTGAGAATTACTGGTATTAATACATATACTGTAGTTCTGGTGGTCAGGGATACTATATAATATTGAGAATTATGGTATAATACATATACTGTAGTTGGTGGTACGGGGGATACTATATATATGAGAATTACTGGTATTAATAATATACTGTAGTTCTGGTGGTACGGGATATATATAATATGAGAATTACTGGTATTAATACATACACTGTAGTTCTGGTTTGGTACAGGGATACTATTATAATATTGAGAATTACTGGTGTTAATACATACACTGTAGTTCGGTTGGTACAGGGATACTATATAATATTGAGAATTACGGTATTAATACATACACTGTAGTTCTGGTTGGTACAGGGATACTATATAATATTGAGAATTACTGGTATTAATACATACACTGTAGTTCTGGTTGGTACAGGGATACTATATAATATTGAGAATACATTCCGTTATTCTGGGAAACCTGTGATCAGGTCTTTCCTGATATGCGATTTTATTGCCAGTATGTGAATAGCCCCCACAGACAGCTGGAATAAAGGGCAAGTTACCAGAACAGAAGACGGCAAAAGGTTACTCACTTCATCATTCGATACAGGTCTGGATCTGAAATCTTCACGGTCCGGGCCACATTCCACGACACGTGAATCATGGGAACGATGGATTTCACATTTTTAATTTCATTCCATTCAAATCGTTCAAGGGCGAGTTGGTACTGATAGGCTGAGGGTGACAAGTAAACATTACGGTTTAAACCTCTGATAAGGAAGCAATAAGAGCACATGGTAAATGTGTTACCACGTTTTCCACACGGCTGTAGGAAGGAAGTTTTGTATTTACAGCCTGTGATGGTAACACCCATACCCATAATGCACCACTAGTGATACATCTAGTCATGTCTCATTTGGCTCCTATTCTGATTGGTGCTGCCCACACAACAGGGATACTCACGTGTCAGAGGGCCCACATTCCAGGCAATGTTATTGCACCATCCTGTAGCCTGAACCCAGTGCACAGTCCCTGCATTAATCCACACAAGATCTCCTGGTCGCTGCACAAACCGATAGACTGGGATGTCTGCGCTATACAGGTCCTCAAGGACTGGCCACCAGGAGCCCGTTAAGTAGTCCAGATTATGCCTAGGAAACAACACGCAGGTCACATGGCGAGGCAATTAACATATTTAAGGTGCAGCCAATCAGATGTTTTCTAACTGTAGCAGACCAGTAAAAAGGGATCATCTGATTGGCGGAGGAAAATGAATAGCTTAAGCAAATATTAAATAAGCCTGTTAATGTTAATGATATAAGGTCGCCCCCTCCAGGGAGATTGGGAAATGACACCCTGTAGGGCCAGGACTAGTTTGAAATGGAATGAAAAGAAAGTCCGGCGCGCTAACCTATCACAGAAGGCGCTGATCTTCTGCCAGTAATTCTCGTGTACGGCGAACCATTCGCAGTCCCCAGGCCCGATGTTAATATTCACAGAGCAGAAATTGTTATTCTCCTGGTGACCTAAAAGACACAATATCAGTGAAGAAACCTTCATGTACTCAATAGATTCCAATAGATACAGCGGCACATTCAGAGCTTATTAGTGGGAACACTGCTGATTTCCCTGACCTATTGACTGTAGCTCCGGGATTAGTCTCGGGATTCTTCCACGGGTCTCCAGAATACAATACATGAAAACAAATAAAGGTAGGAGGAGGCAACCGAGACAGGGGGAGCTGTGATGGCTTTATTTCCAGTCCTGCACAACACACTACGGGTATCAGGTAGGGACGGATATGGACAGAGGGTCCTACAGCAAGTGCCATAGTTTAGATATGGGGGGTGGAGAAAACAGCAGTCAATGGGGAAAGCTTTGGGGCGAGTCTTACTGAACTGCACTGACTGGGGAACTCACCTAGATGCTACCAGGTAAAGGGGATCAAAGAGAAAGGAGTCTGTACAGGGCTGTGAAAAGGCAGAGGGTGGGTATTTATTAGAGAGGCAGTGGGGGGAACAGGGCTGTGGAAAGGCCGAGGGTGGGTATTTATTAGAGAGGCAGTGGAGGGAACAGGGCCGTGGAAAGGCCGAGGGTGCGTATTTATTAGAGAGGCAGTGGAGGGAACAGGGCTGTGGAAAGGCAGAGGGTGGGTATTTATTAGAGAGGCAGTGGAGGGAACAGGGCCGTGGAAAGGCCGAGGGTGGGTATTTATTAGAGAGGCAGTGGAGGGAACAATAAAACTTCATGCTTGTGAAGAGTTCATTGGTAATTCCAGCCCATGCACGTACATACCTGGAGTCCTGCTGCCCGGAACCTTCATGTACAGCTGCACTGTATTCATCCCAAGGATGGTGTGACCCACGTGGCTAAGCATGTTGGCATTGGATGCAACACGCATGAAGGAAGGAAGTTTCTGCAACTCCTGCAGCTGTGGTTTCCACCTTGAGGAAAAAAATCAAAACAATATTAACTCCTCACACAGGAAGTACACAGACCTGTCATACACACCGTCCATCCTGTCCTTAATAATCAATGCATCACTGTTAAATAATATGAAAATTATATTTATGTTTTATTTATATTTTACTGTTATATTATATAAATGATTATAATTGTAATAATATAGAATTTGAAACTCAATAAAAAATTCATGATTTAAAAAAAATAAAAATATTAGCACTTTTCTTGTATCTTTACTCAAACCAGCCAATAATACGGATCTTTTGGATGTTCCTCCATCCTCTGGGGAAGTTCAAGGTGAAGCAGAATAAGAAGTTGACAGGATTTTGGATTCCCGATATGTTCAAAACTCGCTTCAATACCTACCTTGTGGACTGGAAGGGCTATGGTCCTGAGGAAAGATCTTGGGTTCCTGTTCGGAATATTCATGCAAAAGAATTGATCAAGAAGTTCCATGATGACTTTCCTGGAAAACCTAGTAGTAAGGGTCCAGAGGCCCCTCCTCAAGGGGGAGGTAATGTAACAAAGTACGTACCTGTTCAGGGATCCCGCGGCGGGTCCGTCCGCTCTCAGCACTCCACGCGCAGGTGAGGTCACGTGGCCAGCGTCTTCGTGTGCTAGCACATACGCATTTGCTTGCGCACCCGTCTGCTTTTCTTCCAGCACTGTGCGAACACGCACATACACTGCTCCTTACCTCCTCCGTTCTTCCAGGTCATTCATTGGACGGAGGAGAACTAATTCGTTTAAATTCACCTATCCCTGCATCAGACTCTTGTCCTCCACTTAGGGATAAAGCAAAGAGGGAATAAATTATATATATAAGCAAATGTGTCTCATCGCACTTGTAGTGTAAATATATAAAGGGAGGTGGCTATAAGCCTTAATATACACGGTGGTGCTAGTAGATATATATACATTTAATGTATGATAGGGTCATAGCATCAACACATAGCACTCAAAACACACTAATAAATCCCCATATGTCAGTGGGCATTACCACTCCAGAAAAAAATCACAGAGTCCAGTTGTGAAATAAAACAAAAAACGACTTTATTCTACACATACCACAAAGCCCTTAAATAGTAATACCCTACATATAGCACTATTGTGCATACTTAACGTGACCGGGAGGGGTCCCAATATACTGAGTCAGAATTACCAAAGATGAAATACCGTCTCTATGACTGAGTTTAGGTTGTACTTTCACCTAGATGGGGGGGTTGTGTGCTTATCAGAGTCCTAATATAGTCAATGGAAACGTATCAAATGAACTTAAATGCAGTCATACCAGTACATAGGTGTATATATAGTCCCGTACCAAATCACTGATCCACAAACCAAGTTTAGCAAGAAGCCGGGCCACTCATAGGGGATCCTGGGTAGGTAAGCTCTAACTACACAAACCCTCTTGTTATTGTTCCCTGGCGTCTTGAAAAATTTTTTTTACACAGATGAATCCCAACAGCGTTATATATTATGGTTTCTCAATACACACATTAAACCAGTCTTTGGAACAATATCTTCGTTGTTACATTTCCTATACTCAGGATGATTGAGCTGACCTTCTGCCTTGGGCTGAGTTTGCCCATAACAATTCACCTGCCTGTATCCAGTATCCAGTTACTTACCTTGCCTGTATCCAGTTACTACCTTGCCTGTATCCAGTATCCATCTACTTACCTCATCTGTATCCAGTTACCTACCTTGCCTGTATCCAGCCTTCAGTTCCCAGCAGCACCTAGTTCCAGTATCCAGCCTACAATTCCCAGCAGCCTCTGTGTCTTGCATCTTCCAGACTATTCGCCTCCTCCTAAAGCGTACTCGTAAGTACCCCGGCCTCCCGGCCGTTTATTACAATTAAGAGCTTTACGTTCACCTTTTGTCAAATTAGATTGTAATACCATAGGTTCTTGTAAAAGTTCAATATCTCTCTCTACATTTTTTACAAACACATCAATATTCAAGAACCCTTCAGTTGATGGAAACCATTTAGATTTAGATTTTAAACTTGTATAACTTATATTATTGGGATCAGTATTAACATTGGACATTCCATCCTCTCTTTCATCATCTCCCAAACTAGTTAGTACTTTTAAGTTATCTGTATACTGTTAATCCCATTGATAATTAGGTTCCTTGGATTAGGAATCTTGCTGAGTACACATTTACGGGCAAACAATCGCAGATCTTTCACCAACTCAAATTTGTCTAACTTATTTGTAGGGGCAAATGTAAGTCCTTTTGACAATAGGGAGGTGACCTCAAGTGATAGCTCTTCCCTGTAAGATTTACACCTTGAGATCCCCATGCATCCCTTTTTTTTCTTTCCTCTACGAGTTTTCCGTCTCCTAAAGGGGTTGTCTCTGAATTGGATTTTTCCTTATTCATTCTTCCTCTAATCTGTTTAAAGATGTTGCCTGACCTGACTATCCCTAGAAATGTTTTTCTTTTTTCGTTCCTTTATTTTTAATTGAATCTTATCAATATCCTTACTCAATAAATTATTAAGTTTCTTAAACTCTTCCTTCTCTACCGATGATTCAAACTTTTTCTCTAGATCTTGAATTTTAGACTCCAACTCTATTAACATCTGTTCAGTTCTACTTAGAATCAAATCCATTAGTTTTCTAGAACATTCCAGTAACACTTCTTCCCACTTTCTGGAAAACTCCCCTTTTTATTTGACCTCTTGCTCTGTTTTTTGACTCTGCTTTTGCCTGCTCCTAGTCTGTACCTCGTATTTGGTCCCGGACCTTTGTATCTCTCCTTGTGCCTTGCCTGTCTGTTTCACTTCGGACTTCTCCAAACACGGGGCAACCGTGTTCTGTGAGGCGCAACTAGCCTCCCGGCAAACGGGAGCTTGTCTATTGGTGAAGATAGTGGTTGTAGATTGTGGTATTTGGACTGAAGAAATACTTGGGAATCCGGAGCTGTACAGTATGCGTCTGGGTGCATTTTAGTGATGTTACTATGACATCATCCTGACATCATCCTGACATCATCATTTTTGTACCAAATTGAATTTTAACTCTAAAAAGCATTGCACTGGGTGTGATTTCTTATTATATATCTTTTAATAGTGTTTAATCGTTTCTGGGTGCATATTTTTAGTGATGTCATTATGACATCAGCATGACATTCTAATTTTGAACAGATTTGGATTTTGACCCAAAAAAGCATTGCACTTAGTAGGTTTTCTTATTCTAAATCTTTTTAAAGTTTTCAAATGTGTATATGACTGGATGCATTTTAGTGATGTCACTATGACATCATCATGACATTATAATTTTTGTACCAAAATTAATTTTACCTCTAAAAAGCATTGCACTTGGTGTGATTTCTTATTCTATATCTTATAATATAATATAACATATAATACTGTTCTATCGTGCCTGGGTGCATTTTTTAGTAATGTCACTATGACATCAGCATGACATTATAATTTTGAACAGATTTGGATTTTGAACCAAAAAAGGCATTGCACTTAGTGGGTTGTCTTATGCTATAGCTTTTAACAGTTTTCACATGTGTATGTGTGTGGGTGCATTTTAGTGATGTCACTATGACATTATCCTGACATCATAATTTTTGTACCAAATTGAATTTTACCCTAATAAGCATTGCACTTGGTGTGATTTCTTATACTATATCTTTTAATAGTGTTCACTCATGTCTGGGTGCATATTTTTAGTGATGTCACTATGACATCAGCATGACATCATAATTTTGCACAGATTTGAATTTTGACACAAAAAGCGATGCACTTGGTGCCACTTCTTATTCTATATCTTTTAATAGTGTTTAAATATGTCTGGGTGCATTTTTTTTTGTGATATCACTATGACACCAGCATGATTT